>LUCH01003074.1:39881-77993 GCA_013368495.1 Paragonimus heterotremus | reverse complement strand
TCAGATCAGGCAAAAAAGAAAATAACAGACCGAATCGAAACGCAACAGACTGACACCATACACAACGAACACTTCACAACGGATGCATCTGATTTTTGTCTGGCTGCTCCCCTTTGGCCAATCTGACAGGGTTGAACCTGAAACGACCGAGGTCGCAGTCAGCACAGCCCTCCAGATCACAACAGCACACAAGCCTGACCACCACGCTAAGGTAGCAGAAAAGGTCCCAACGGACAGTGCCTCACCTCTCCGGACGTTTCTCAGATTGGACGCCGTGGTAGTGAGACTTGCGTGAACGATGTCTGCTCTAGGGTTCATGGTGGAAAGGTCACCGGGGAATGGCTTGGCAATAGCATACTTTCGCCCATCCGTCCTGCCGGAAACATCAGAAAGAGCAAACCGATTTATTTTGAGGTATCCCACTTAATTTATGTTGTATCACCTTTGTTTATATAGGTTTGGAATACTATCATGACACCCAGACCTACATGAGAGAACCATTAGGATCTTTTTGTACAAAAGTGTGCATCGCAAAGTAGCGGGAGGGCGAAAATGGACTCCAAGAAGCTCCTTGAGCACACACAATTGTAGCAATATCGACCATCACCAACGGGTAAATTGCAATGGCTACACGCAAGCTCGAGAGCCATACATTCATAAGGTCAACACACTCACATTAGACCAATACTGTTGAGATGGCAAACATGTCACATGCACATAAACAAATCAGGCATAAAAAAGTTCAAGCCGAGCAAAACACAGTACATTGGCAGTGTCGACGACGAGCGAAACTGCATTTTGTTTGGTCAGTTGACCAACCCATCAACATCGAGACCGAGACGAACAAGCACGACCGGGATGGGACACAATGAATATCAGTGCCAGAAACTGGCAAGGAATGATAGTTCACCTCGTAGCCTATGCGGTTCTCCTAACTAAGGAAAATGGGTGCTTCAAACTTCTAAGCTTAACCGATGATGAGCCGACTAAACGCGTGGTCTCCAGTTATGCGCTTCAGTTAGTCTGGAATGCAGACACGTATACATGAGTTTTAAACATGAGGGTGCGGAACTCAGAAATCACTTTTCCAACAGTCACAACAGAGTGTCAACTCCTTGTCAAACTTTAAAAAACAACCATGATAAAACAGTCACCGCCCTGTTAAGTTTTCGATTCCGCTTACGATGTTGCCCCGAGCAATCTAAAAATGTAGCAGAAGAAGCGTGAACAGTGTAGCCACACAATGCCTCACACATGTTGTTGACATTACAGGGGGGCGATACTTCTCTTGTACTACCCTTACAAAAATACAATTATAACAAATGTCACCGCAATCGCCATAGGGCAGAGAGTTATTGATCACGAAGTCTATACGTATCAACTCTCAAACGGTCAACAGTGGACAATACAGTACAAGATAAAGTCAGTCGCTGCCAAGTTCAATGCTGGTATCAGTAGAAACCCAAGGATGTAGTGATTGATGTCATCAGTGGTGTCCGAGTTCGACTTTAGCTAGTCACTGTGCCCACTGTTATATAGACCTCAATTCGGTGACCCTAAATTGGCGGCAATAGAACATACTACCGAAAGTGTTTCTGATGCCATCTTCCCATCGTTTAGCAAATGGCATTCACAATCACTTTGGAAAATGTACAAACGCAGAATAACTGCCAACTTCTTGGTTGTTTCGAAATGAATCTCCTCTGGCTGCACAGGATAGGAAAGCTACAGTTCGCATAGAAGTTAACCCACATCAGCTGTAAACTCATGTGAGCACAGTAACCCAACCGACCATACTCTTCATATTGGCCGATTGGCTGAAGACGCGTAGGAAAGACCATCGAGGGGAATTCCCAACTATTCAGTGAACAAGACGTAATTACACGGGCTTGGAAGGCTTACATTGTATCGTCATCACCGGTTGAGACTGGGGCTTAGCCACTTCTCAATCAAGAAGGTAAGAAGCAAACCTTAGTTTTAAAATAAAACAGAGCATGAGTGAGATACACCCTTAAAAAATTAACCACAATGAACCTGTCACTTACGACTCATTGGCATTATTAGCTGTCGTCACATATATCTTAGGAAACATAATCCCAAACCGGTTGCTGGTTTTTGTCAACTGATCGACATAAGGTTCAAATACGCTTTTAAACCGAAGAACAGTAGAGCAAAGTGGTACAGATTACATAGATTAAACATCACCCACAATTGATCGCAGCTGTCGCATTCCCATGGACATTCCAGTCGGCCCTTTCGAGAAGAAGCACTACACTCAAGTTTTGCTCTCATTAGAGCTCATCCGTAGTGCATATCTTTGCCACTGCCGGGACTAGGACTCCGGCCACGCTTTCATGAGACAACCGTGTGTTGATCCCTGCGCCACTGACCTCACAATAGGCGCGACCAAATTATCATATACGAAAGCTCAACCAGTTTTGCTTGTGAATAATGGTACGGATTTATCCAGATTTGTCCGACGCATTCCACAGAGTTAACTGTAGATTTTTGTACACGGAAATTCACCAGTATGATTGCAGTGATCCTTTACTTCTATGACTATCGGATTACCTTGAAGATTCATGTTTCGATAGAAAGGCTACCTGACTGGCACTCTGCAACTCGCGGTTCATAACAGGGTTCCATTCTAGGCCCGCTTTGGTTCTTCTTGCTCGCATTTGTGCTACTACAGCTATTACCTTCCTCAGCACGCTGACGACATTAAAATGTGAAGAATGACGGAAATTATCAATTAAATGGAAGAGGTTCATGATGATCTTGACACACTTTTTCCTCAGTCACAAACCTCCGACTGCCGTTTGCCTTACTCTGATGTAAACTGTTACATATTCATCACTCTTCGTGAACTGAATAGTTCCAAAGGTTGGAAAACCATGCGCCGCCGTCCACCGCCGAGAGATATGGACGATTATCACAGTGTATCAGCCTACCTATTAACTGCGTTTCGACAACGGAAAAAGCCAATGCGATAAACGGTTATTTAGGACGTTTGAGGCAGAGAGCTCTCCTTCCTGTTTAACTCACTGGTTCACTCTCATTTCGAGTTATCTAGCAAAATTTGTAAACCATGCATTGTGAGAGGTGTACAATTGATTTGGTGATTTTGATATCAAGAAGACCATAACTGTAGACTTCTGGAGGAAGGAACCCGAAAGCAACTAAGCGTTATAATCAGTCTAACTGAAACATTAAAAAAATTGCCAGTGTTCACTTGATCGTCTGTCGATATGTCATGTTACGTGTACGAATAAAAATGTGACAACACAGCCACCCTATGAAGATATCCGAACTTGGGGACTTATAACCAGCAAGTCGGCTCCTTTCGAAAAGAAGCACAGGACTGGGGTTTCGCTCTCATTAGAGCTCGTCAGAATCCCCTACTACCCATCAGTAATCAAATACCGCCCGCCAAATCAATGATTTATGTGATTTCAACTTGAAGAGAAGTCCTAGTCGAGGGATCATCAATTGGACTCTCCTCTCGAGGCGATCGGGCAAACTGATCATTGCCCACAAGCGAAAGTGGCTGAGCGTTCAAACATGATAATTTGATGTCACTGATAATGTGAGATCAATGGCGCAGTGGTTAACACACGGTTGCCTCATGAAAGCATGCCCGGAGTTCTAGTCTCGACCGTTGCAAGGATATGCACTACTGACGAGCTCTAATGAGAGCGAAACATGAGTCTAGTGCTTCTTTTCGAAAGGGGCCGACTGGAAAGTTTTTGAGAATGCGGCAGCTGCGATCAATTGTGAGTGATGTTCTGTATATATATATATATATATATATATATATATATATATATATATATATATATATATATATATATATATATATATATATATATTGCATTTTATGTTTATTTGGTCCTTATTACCTCTGGAACGTCTATTGGCAGTGAGCCTCCAGGCGATCGGGAGAGCGACGTTCACTGCACCAGTACATGACCCAGGTACGGCCTAACAAATTTCATTCTACAATTTCAGAAACTAGTGGCTCAACCGATTAGAACAGAATCTAAGTGGCTAACTTATGGTTGGCGTTAGTAATACGCAAGTGAACTTTTTTGTTGCGAACTTTTCATCATCAAACGAGGTAACATTATCAGTGCCTAAGTGTTTCAAAGCATAAATTTGAGCGCGGGGTTTGGTGGTGTGGTAAATGCCTCTATTTATATACCAGAGCGAGTTGACTTTCCATCTGAATTCTGCTTGGTCACTTTCTGTTTCGAATTTTGACCTGAATTACCATCGGCTTTTTTTTTGCCGTATTTGACCTTTGATCTGGGGCTTGATTGGTTATTACCTACACCTTGTGAACCTTCGATCTGGAGTTTGATTGACCGCTTCCTGTTACCGTTGCAATTTGACCCTGAATCTGATTGGTTGGTACTGGTCTTTTAACTGAGTGGGTCACATCATCGTTTGTGGAATTCGATCCGATTAACTATCTGTTGTCCCGTTTTAATCACTGGTCCGAACCGTTCGAGTTGCTTCGTCCGGGTTTGCCGGCAAGTGACCTCGGCGACGTTCACAATTCCTCAAGTTCTTGGTTTGCATTGATTCATAGCTATTATCCAGCTCGAGATGTTCTTTACTGACCCGAATGATGCGTACCAAGCCTCGAGAAATTTCCTCGCGTGTTTGACTTTTGCTTGAGTAAGGACTTCTGCAGCGGTCAGATTGAAGGTGTGTCCAGTTTAATCCTCGTGGATGGAGATCAAAGAAAATTGATCATGTCTCTTGATGATCAATTCGTGTTCATTAATTCGTGTTGATAATTTCCGTCCGATTGGACTGACGTAATTGCACTGGATTCTGTATATAATGTTTCTTCTATCGACCGGTTTGGGTTGTTCTTCTGATTCTGATAGCACTCTTCGTAATGTTGCCGTTGGTTTGTGCGCTAGCGTTAGGCCATATGGTCTCAGAAGTCTTGTGGTCATTTTTGCTACGGTTTTGATGTATGGCAGCATAATTCGTATCGCTGATTGTTCCGTAGAATTTGAATTTCTTTCTTTCTACAATAAACTCCGTCAGATAAAACTTTATGGGTATCCGTTCCGAAAAAATACTCAACACAAGTACTCTTCCTCCCTTCTTCGGAGCTGTGCGGTACTGCAGTGTGTTTCAACTCTTAAACAGAGTTCGAATGCAGCTCCTTTTACAGAAGACTGGATGTTTGCTGTGAAATCTGAGGAGTTTGTGCGTGTGTTTCTTTTCGGTAAACCGATATCTCCAATGTTCCATCAGGTTTGCGGCTGATTAGTGCATCCAAGAATGGTAGCTGGTTGTTTGTTTCAGTCTCCATGATAAAGTTAATATGGTTGAAAATATTGTTGAGCAATCTGTTTGTGTGTCTTCTATCATTGAGCGTTTGAAGATCATGAATGTACCGTCGATACATCTTACTGACAGAGTTGGCTTGATCTTTGACAGTGCGATATTCTCTAAACTCTGTATAGCCACCCCGGCTATTAATCCCGATATGGGCGACCTCACTGGAGATCTTTTAAGTTGTTCATATATTTGACTATTGAATTTGGAGTATGTTGGCCAACATAGCTCCATCAGGTTGCATACGCTTTCCGGTTTAACGGACTCCTCAATCGGGGTTTTTCCTCCAACAGTCTGTTTCTTTGGCCAGGGTGAAGTCGATGGAAGTGAATAGCACTGTGACGCTAAACAAAATCATTGCCTGGTCTTCCTGTATTCTGACGTTTCTCAGTTTGCTCAAGAACTGGGAGATATTGCTGATGGAGTGTTCTGATCCGTCGATTAGATATCGTAATCGCCTGAGTAGGTCTTTGGCTAGGTTGTTTGTCGGTGTCCGGCAAGAATAAAATTGGTCGCAGTGGGATAACATCCTTGTGTATTTTCGGCATTCCAAAGAACTGACAAGTGGTTACATCATTCGGGTGCATTTTCCATATGTCTTTGTATTCCGATTGCACGTGCCATCCGGAGTAGTCTAGATTGTTCGACTATTCAGGGAACCTGCACACCATAATAGAGCAATCGTCTGTATCACGACGAAAAACCGTCTTCATTAAACACTGTTGGCGGTGCTTCAATGCTGTGTCGAAACCAAAGTGTCAGTCAAACTGACTAAGTGCGTCAGACTTTCCCCGTTAAACCTGATGCGCATCAACCGGACCCAGCTCGATACCCGTCGTTAATCAATTTGGTAACACCTAAGAAACAGGACAGTCTACAGTCAGTCATAGGTTGTTTACGGTGTAGTTAACGCTTCACCTCAAATTTCGTCTCTGGTGTTCAACCGCATTTTACGGCTCACATAATGGAAGACTGGATAAGGACGCATGCGAATCACACATTTCTGCGTACTCTTGTACATCGTACAGTGGATCACCTGCTGTTGGTGTCCTTCTTGTCATTGAAGAATGAGTTATCATGCACACATAGGTCGGAGGCTGGGGCCGAAATCCTACTAAATCAAGTTGGTTTCTCGATAGTACGCATTTCTAGACTGACGAGGATGCAGGAATTTCAGACACAGAGAAACCTTTGGGATGATGTAGGCGGTGGGCGGACGACATAACTAATTGCCAGGGTGTCGGTTTCACATCGTCAGTGACGATTCGGCTGTATGACACACTCTTACTTTGGACTAGTAGGTTTGCAAGTTAACGACTGTGATGTCTCATCGACAATGCACTATACCATTAGCTTATTGCTATGATATTGTCCATCGTCCAGGCAAGCAACTCATTCAGGCGGATATTCTGTTACGGCATTTCAGATTTGGCGCTCTTAGTTTGCAGCCCGTTCCCGTGTCTTGGCAAAAATTACGCAAACACATCAAGCGATACTTTGAGATAACGCTATCAGCAATCGATCAAATAAGTAAACTGCAAGTAAGGAAGAAATGTTGTTTTTTACCAATTCACAGATGGTGAGATGTGTAAAGCAGCTTGATTGACCACACTGCCTCCTTTCCTTAAGACGGTGTTAAATGATCTCTAGAAACGTCAGGTGGTGATCGATAATAAATAACTTGCACCGGTGGCTCAGTATCAATGCTGACAACATAAACGTGACGAAGTACTGCAACGCCTTTCTGCACAAAGTAGAACTCGAACCAAAGACTACATTCAAGTCTGATAGGTGCCAGCTGAAATAGAAAATGCATGCAGACTGTTTTGTACTGTTTCACAAAAAAAACTATATGGTACCACCTAATGTTTACTCCAAAGACCCCGAGGCGTTCTTAGTCAGCGTCCGACGACGCAGTTCATTATCCAACCCATACGGAAGAGTCCCAGTTGCAAGGACACACCCAAAGTTTGACTACTATTGAGCAGCCTCAGTCCTATACCGCCATAGTGGTAACACGACTTAACGGTATTGACTGTAGATACCTATGTACGGCGTCGAAACACCCGGTTAAACGTTCGCCGGCCTAATAAGACCAAAAAGTCAGCTTTCAACTGGTCCACCTGTCATACGAAGCCAGAATTAATGAGGATGTGATAACCCCGCTGGATATCAAATCACTGTTTTATGCGGTTGCGTAAATGGTAAAGCAGCATCACCTTCTGTTGTATTTCACGGTCTGGGCTCCAATCACTACCTAGTGTCGTACAAAACAGAATCTTATTCAAAACGAACACCCAAATTTATTCAACCTGCTTGCTTGTCCCCATTATTCGATAGGTTATTTTCTATCATTGGATAACTTCCTATGTGAGTTGTATTCTTAGTGCGGATTTTAGATCCAGTAATGTTGCGCGATGAAGTATACGTCAAATTCTCGGGGAAATTTTCGTCGCTCATAAACTGAGGAAGACTAGCTTATCATGGAAAGCGACATTATTATGAATGCTCATAACCAAAAGACACCTAGAAGTTGATGAGAGAACGTGATTGTAGTCAAAGCAACCTACGACTTACAATGGCGTTGGAAAAGGATACTTGTCTACCGATTCTACATGCATTGGTTCAACACGTAGCTGGTGGCACCGTAAGACGACCAGTCACCGAATGTCCAGTTGAACAGGGCAGTACTTGCGGTACGACAGTTTTCCCCTGGCTCAACACAAATGGGGTCTCTTAAGAACTTTATTTGATCGTTTCAGCCATTACAATCGGCGAAGAAATTCGGTAAGTTGAGGAGGTAGTAAAAGCAAATAAGTATTAGCAATGGTTTATACAACCGCCTGACGAACCACAGATAAACAACCAACCCATCTTACTTGATCGAACCAAAAGTGGAATTCATTCGACTTTCTTTCTTAGGCGACGATATTTGCCTAATCATGAAAAAGAGTTCTACGTGGCTGATGCAGTTATGAGTTTTACATCGCTAGACTGTAAACGCCACCTCGAAAAGAACTATTTACTCACGTAATGCTGTCTTGTTAATTGTGGTATTCAAGAACGACGGAAAATACCAGTAGTAAGCTTTATTAGGGCAACCACTTCAAGTTACGTTACGGAAAACTCTCAGTCCACACGCCACGGGCAGCCGCTGCTCCCATGTGCTATCGATCGCTTGAAGGTCAGAGCAATCTGATTGGCCGACTGCATGGCTCACTTGAATTCGATTGGACACAACAATAATGCTTGTGGATTTTTCAATACCCGGGCAGGACACATTGCGTAAGTAACGGTGTTATGCCTCCCAAATGATTTTTCTTCACTTAGTAACTGATAACATGAAGCGAAGTCGCATCGAACAGAGGTCGCGTGATATATAAAAAGTAGCTTGTTTTTCACATTTTTGATTAGATTTTGTAATTGATTTGATTCCTCATCACCAAATAATTCACTGAAGAGGGATTCATGGTAGGCGGTCATTTCTGAGAAGGCCTAATTCTGAATATCTTGCTTTTTACATGAGTACAAAAACGAAACCATTAACACTAAAACGAGAGTGATTATAGGCGGATGTCATTGCAGTAGTGCCTCCCAGTTGAAGTGTCAACAGGTTGCATAATCCTATACAGCCGCGCACCACCATCCAATCAACTTGACAGTCGCTGGTTCACTGGAGGTGATGAAGTCGTCATATCATCAGACCTCAACTGATTAACATTTCACTGAATGCTTACCCTGTTCAACTCGCGGTGGGCAAAAATTATCAATCCAAGTACGCATCGTTTAGCTAATTCAGGGCACCATTTGAATTTCCATTCATAATGGTTCACCCGGTAAACCAGCTGTATAGTGTGGCAGTATGCGTAGGTGAAATTTTGGTATACAGTTCTGCACAATCGGAACATGGTGCCCACGTGGATGCCATCTTAAAACGAATTAAGGACTCCGGAGTAATGCCGATAAGTAAAACCTTGAAACAAACGACTCCAGAAGTCTGGAAATGCTATCACTAGTTGAAAAGACCGCGTGGAATCGCATACAAAATGTCAAAAGAACGACGAGTAACCTAATCCGACCGAGACGAACGATGGGTATCGCGATTAGGTTCCAATGCAACAACAAGTGATTCGGAGAGAAAGACAGTATCTACACTCATTGTCTAAACAGGATGTGTGCAAAGGGCACCGAACAAACCCCATGGCGGAAATGAATGAAGATAAACAAAATCATTTCGCTGAGTCAGTGTCAGGTATATCGTAGCTTTTTGTGGACAGGGTATCATGATGCTTGAATCCATCAATGCAGCTTCGTCTGCTTTGTAAATGAAGAATAATCTGAAAGCACACGATGCATTGAGATACACTAGTGGCGTGGTATTCAGATGAAGAATTGTGTACAAGCTGGCGCATCAATGATGGCTGTCACATCATCTTACGGGTGTCAGGTTCAGTAGTCGCAATGGGTGAATTGGTCACATCGTGGTGGACTATCAGGCAGGAGGTGTGAGTATCCAAACTCTCGCCGAAATACCTCAACACAGGGGAGGTACGTTCAAAAACCCACAATGAGCAGATGGAGGGTGGCGTGAGCGACCGGATGAGTCATCGCACGACTGGATCGGACGAGCGGGCGAGACATAGCAGGCAAAATAGGACAGACGACCAAATCGGAGGCGCGATTATTCCAACATTCAAAGGAATATCTCGACACGGCCGTGAGGTATGGTCAAAGCTCACAGTGGATAGACGGAGGACTACACGAGCGACCTGACAAGCCATCGCTCAACGAAATCGGATCAACAGACGAAGACCGGCAGGCGGAAAACCCCCGACAGAAGGCGCCAATCACACACCTAAACCGGGTAGAAGTGCACACAACGTGTGAACGGAAACCGGGGGGTGTTGTGGACTGAAAGTGTGATTCAAAAACGCGTGCGCACGTGTGGCATGGTAACTAGCATGTTGGACAATAAAGATTGTGTTTTATTGGATGTTTTTTCGCCACATTATGAGGTGATGATCACGAGGATGACATGAACTTTAGGTTCAGATACTGGAACGCTTTTTGTTTGTTTCCACTTCCTCAAACTGGTAAAAGATTTGGTATGGTTAAACTGGTTGAAAATCCCCAGATTAGTCTACGGAAGATCGGTGTAGCGACCAAACCAGTTAATTTTCGGTTATTCATCCTCAGGCCAAACACATGCTATCAAATTCCGTATCTGTTCCAACTTTACTTCAAACTTGTCTATGGTTAAAGGATAAACTGCCTGTTTCTGCGATTACTTTTGGTGTGTACTCATCTACTTATTCGTGAGGAACTAGTTAGGTGGGTTACACGACTAGGCGCTTATCTGGACGTATCCGTGGCCATCATCCAACCTGGATCAATAGCGAAGACAATTACCAGCGCAATTGTGGTACATTTAATCTATTCGCACCATGCCATCAACCCGGTCTCTTCTTTTCGTCCGATTTACTGAGTAGAGAGTGGTCAATCGAAAGCTCTGAGATGCCGAATTTTGGCCACAGCTGATGCAGTCGGAACTCCATTGAATAATACACCCTTGTGGGTACAAAAGCGCTTTATTCACATCACCCAGCACCCAAAGTATGACCGATCAAACTGCCATGGTTCCAGTTACGTCATACGTGTGAAGTAATTGTATCCAAACAATGTCTCCGTCCATTTATGACGTTGTGTTCGCTTCGCCTTGTATTTGATCGTCACCTTGGTTACGCGCTCAGTCGCTTGACCCAAACCGAGAAATCAGAAGAGACGCAGCTACAATGTTTATTGGACGAGCGAGACGAGACAAACTAAGGCCACAGAAGCTCTAGATTTATAGGACAAAACGACACAAAGCGAGTCAAATGAAACAGTCATATATGGCAGTCAGGGAGTCAGAACAAATCACGTTACAGAGGGCGTCAGAAGAGAACGCGAGGAAAAAGACTGTCCAGATATCGCACAGGCGTTCCACCGCACACCTGCAATCTGATTGGCTGAGTGGGACCATACCACCACCCACGACCATACCATCCGAGCTGGGCCGGCTGATCGATGTGGCGTGACGCGTCCTGGCTGTCTCATCAGGAGATGCGCCTCCTAACACATTGACTACACTGTGTATTTGACCTGATGGGGAATAACCGAAAATGAACCTGTTCGCTACATCGTGGGAAAGGATGGTTAATGTCCCCCAAGATAACACTTCTATTTATTGGTCTTCTAGCACGGAAACTTGAGAGTTTCCTCCGGCGACTGAATTTTGTATCTGGATGGCCCACAGTCCAGATCTTAATCGCTGTGACAACTTGTGAATTTTCTGAACTCTCCAAATATTCTAAAATGTCAAGTTGTGCAGCTCGAAAGTCGAAGTGTCAGTTATGAAACGAGCGTTGGAAGGTCTGAATTCCAATCTACCTCATTCTGTTGGCGAACGTGTACCTGAAGAGAGTAAAATAAATGGCA
Organism: Paragonimus heterotremus; assembly: GCA_013368495.1. NCBI lineage: Eukaryota > Metazoa > Platyhelminthes > Trematoda > Plagiorchiida > Troglotrematidae > Paragonimus > Paragonimus heterotremus. The sequence continues at coordinate 66,158 of LUCH01003074.1, read as the reverse complement.
AAGAACATCTCACATTTTGACGCACAAGATGGCTTCGTGGGTGTTTTTTCCACTTTTATGTTTACTTCGCTTTCTATTGACTTTACTCGACTTTCAGCATTCTAATAAGATTCGTTCGTCGGTTGTAAAATATGCTCATTTTTGACACGATAATAAGGGGAGTGTCAGTAGTAGTTGTGCTGGCCGTGTAATTCTGCCTTGAGGTATGTGTGTAAAAATATCGCTTCCCAATATATTCCAAGGTCCAAAGGGTATGAAGCCGATCCCTAGGGGAAATCCATTGACAATGTTGAACACATTCATAAAATGGGCCCCCACGTAGACATCATATGCCTACAGGCTTACCTGAATATTTCGAATCTAGTGATTGCTCTGCTGTCGAATGTGGAGTTATTATCTGTAGATGGCTACATTCTTAGCCAAATTGACATGAGTTTTACCGTTGACTAGTCTTACAAACAGATAGCTTCAACCGTCATCTGGTGGTTGTTCTGAAAGTTGTACATTCATGCATTTCCTGTCCACATTGACAAATCCTTACGGTTGTTCACTGTGGCGACGACTAGTGTTGAGCGTTTGTGTAATCTCTAGCCAAGTAATTGAAGGCATCTTCCCCTGGGATCCCCAGAGTGCCAACTACACCACACGCGCGTGATTACAGTCATGTGATATGCAAGCCACATGCACGGGTCCGTAGTCACGGCCAACGGTTTGGCATGGTTACAAGCAACGTACCTGCACAGCAGGACATATGAGGAAATGCGACAATCGATAGAGGTTGGTAAATAAGAAACCATTAGATGAGTTGATAGTAAGTGACATTGAAGTCCGTTCCGAATGGAATGACGGTGCATCTAGAAATGTGTGGTCACTATGATGATTCTGAGTAGCGAATGTCATATCCACGTTTTAACTGTTGGGTTTGTTAAGTGTTTCGTTACGTGTGCGAAACCGATGTTCTTTGTCCGAACTAGCGTGCTGACAGACTGACTGCCTGGACAGCTGAAATTCAGAGGGATACCGTCAGCATGCGGAACCACTCGCTTTCCATGTATGTAAGTCGTCTTCGTACAGCCTGGTACCCATGGGCGTTCGGCAGGATATCTGCGTCCAGGTATTCTTTTTATAAAGCATATTTGTTCACATTTCTAATATTTCAACAGTACTTCACCTCGTATGGCCGGTTGCCAAGCTGGCAGTTGTGCCAAGTTGTGCGTTTCAGTGATGAAACGCCAGCATTTCCCTTATGTCGTTTAGGATGCGTCAGATCGAAGTGAATATAATGAAGTTCGACTGAATATTCATTTTATACTAATTATAACTTAGGAAAATATCCTCTCAGTTGTGGATGACCGGGTATGAGGAACAGTTGTTTCCAACACCTCTTTTCTGGCTTATCGCGGTTAGCGAAATGATCGCATTTCTACTTGCGACAGAAGACAAACAAAACTAAGGAACTGGTTAACCACAGATGTCAAACTGCAAACGTTTGGATCCAGATGACTTACTGCGGAGTAGTCTGAGCTTCCCACACGTGCTACGTCACCGAATATGGCATGTAGGAAAAAACTTCCTGGCATTGACTTGGTAAGCACAGCCCACCAGACGTAGGGTCATCACGCAATTGAGTGTTTTGCTAATGACTACATTCTGGATGTCTGCTTTATCTTGATGAGGAAGTGCGGAAAAAATGGTCCGTTACATCTTGTCCTTCATGATGGTAAATTATTATTCGACCAATTACTTTGAGTTGAATTCATTCATTTCCGCCATGGGGTTTGTTCGGTGCCCTTTGCACACATCCTGTTTAGACAATGAGTGTAGATACTGTCTTTCTCTCCGAATCACTTGTTGTTGCATTGGAACCTAATCGCGATACCCATCGTTCGTCTCGGTCGGATTAGGTTACTCGTCGTTCTTTTGACATTTTGTATGCGATTCCACGCGGTCTTTTCCACTAGTGATAGCATTTCTAGACTTCTGGAATCGTCAGGTGACCGTCTATACTCTCAGCTGTTTCTGGTATAATGTTACCACCCTCCGCTTCGCAAAAGCAGAGTTCGAATTTTAACGTGTGGCCGCTGACAGGATAAATACGATATGAAATATTAGTCGGTTGGGATTTGGTCACATGACGGCTTCATCACCTCCAGTGGGGCCAACAACTGTCACATTGACTAGATGACGGCACACATATGATTCGCAAGTCTGAAGAACTGCTAACTTTGAGCCACAACCTGAAGCTTGATGGCCCCTGAGCGAACTGGATTATCGCTTCTGTGTTGTATTTTTGTAATTCTTTTCCTTATAGGTTATTATCACGAGTTTAACCTGTCGGTTCTTCTAATAAGATTCCTTCGTTTATGTCAAAGAGGATTTTTGTCTAATTTCTGGTGAGAGTTTTATTGCTAGAAGATTGGCTGCCTATAACAGATTGGCGTGAAGGTGTTCTAAATACAGCTAACGTGGTACACCGTATTTTGTTCCTGCCCCGCTTCTTTTTTCACACCCACTGCGTGCTGTTTGCTTATAAGTTTTGTTCAATCTGTACGCTACAAAACCACACTAGAGATCAGTAACTTTTGTTGGATGAGCAGTATTCCTCTTCAGTGTAGATAATGTTTGTGTGCTGGATTGTTTTTGCATTTTAGCTATTCTCATCTGCTGAAACTTTCTCCACCTCATTGGTTTCGTTGTTCCTTTGAGTATTCACTGGAAGGGAGCTCAGTTTTTAGATGATGAGAACTGAGCCAACACACAGGCGCACCAAGTTTGGCGCATTCTTGAACTGCTTTGCCCGTGGACTACAACAACGATACCATATAATTAGTAACTACTCTTAAATCAGTGGTTCTCCCGTCTAGTTGACCTGGTAGAAAAACAGAGATCACACTTCTTAAAGCTCAACCCGAAGGTTAGAACAAGTGCGGCAAAGCGGTTCATAGTGGTCACACCAACTAGGCGAACCTAAAAACTGCCAGAGCAGACTCCAACAGAACAATCTTCTCTTTTCAGGTATCTCAAGCACCATGTCCACAGAATTCACCAACTATGTAACGAAGGCAAAAATAAGACCACTTTACTTCAAGTCAACAACTCAACAAGCGGCCACACCTAACGGTTGTTGGTGGAAAGACGTGCTCGTCAACAAACCAATCAGTTTAACTTTGCCGAAAAAACAAGCAACTGAACCATACAGTTTTCCAGAAGCAGCACAAACTGTACTCTATATGAGTATTCCATTGTTTATTCACCCTAGCCAAGTGGTAAAATCTCTCTGTCCATCCAAGTCTTTTTCACAGTTGGAACGACCGTCCTTGCCAGATTTTGACTTGTTCCGATTACGCAAATAGGGTCATTGGACGATCTTTGGATTGTTTGGCAAATTACTTTTATCCCCATGTAGCACGAGAATGCTTCTGGAGTAGACGGAGGTGCAAATAAGTTTTGGTGTCTTTATTTGTCCTTTGCATTTATCCTCAATATGTGTAAACCGAGACCGGTTCACAATCCAGACAGTCAAATTTCCGACAGCTCATAACCTCGACAGTTAACTCTCTATCTGTTAAAACTCTCTTTCGATCATAATCACTGCAAATTAAATTTCTAGGCCCTTAACTCGAATCCACGAGAATTAATTGCTCCAGAAAAACGAACACTTAGAACATAATTATGTTCATAAACAGAGACTGGAAGTTGCAGAGTGAAAGAAATTTATGACTTACAAAAGCAAAATATTAGTGACAATATCGAGAGAATAATGTATAACTGACGCACTATGCATGAAGTTTGCTGTATACTAACAAAAGTTTTTTGTTTCTTATCTGTAATCAACACAGTCTGGTTTCTGCAATTTTAAATTCACGGAGTCCTATCCTCGGCGTCACTAAGTAGAGTTAAAATAATGGATATTCTATCTACTCTGAAAAACTGAGCATTAATCACAAGTGAGTGCGGCTAATCGTTGCGTATGATACTTTGAGTCAGTGTTCAAACGCAGTCGTTTCATGGGGGCGTGACTGGAGTTCATATGCAGGTAGTTGAAAGGATTGCACTACTGACCAAGTCTGAAAAAAGGCAGAACCTCGAGTCTGGTGCTTCTTTTCAAGGAGGTTTGGCTAAAAAGATCTTTTTGAACGCGAAAATTGTGACCATCCGAGTGACACTCACTTTACATCACCCACAAAGATATATATGGCTGAGCGGTTTTAACGGGCGCTGATAACCTTATTAATCCTTGCCTTCTTCCGGTTTCGTTATTTAATAACCAGGACTATTCAATTTCCTCTTTCCTTTTCGGTGTAAGAAGTTTTTGCGTTTAAACCTCAATGAAAAGGCATCGCTGATTCTGGTTTGTTTCCTGTGGTTAATCCGAAACGTCTGAATCCCCAGTCTGTTTGTTCAATGAAGCTCGAGCTTAAGTTGTCGAACCCGAACACCACTCATCTTCTGCGTACGTATGCATGATCAGGTGTTCGTATCGGTTTTTGTACGAGTTGACCTACAGCAGGAAGGGGTCACAAACAGTGCAGGTTGCAACCAACTTTTGAGTAACTTCAAGTACTTGCACGTAACTGACAGTCGGCTATGACCAGCGAGCTGCGTGTATTTTTCGGCCGCAAATCACAGCTTGTGGACGAGTACAACTGGTCATGCGGTATCCGTTTTTCGTGGAACAACCACTGTTAACAGGGGAACAGAATGCCAACCTTCATCGATTGTGGACAGAATAAGTTAGTACTCGTACCGTCTATATTTATTACTAACAGTTGATTGTAGTTTACCATCACTCGCGTAGGAACCCAGTCGACTTGAATAGATTCGGATGTTTTTCAATCTGCGTTGAATATCGATCGCACTCTGATCCACTCAGAAGTATGGACCAATTCGATTGTTTTCACCAGATTGATTACTTTAACAAGTATGCTTAAGTTTAAAGCCATGTGAGAACATTTTGTCTGTGCAGACTACTCTCACTGATCTATGGTGCGATAATTTCGGGAACTCAGAGCGCCTAACTGGTGCGGACAAGTTCTACTAAATTTAGCCACAGTGAAAATAAATGAAGTAAAGGTGTTACACAAGCGAAGTATAAGTGTTTCGCCCACTGTAAATCGAACAGTAGCTCTCACTGACTAGCTTGCTGTTCTATGTTTGATACATATGTTACGTATGGCTAAAGATAAATGACTGTGGCCTAACACTAACTACATATAACAAAAGAAGGGTACACAGTTGAGTAGTAAGGTGTATAACACAAATAGACATAAACAGGAAAATGATTAGAACATAGACAAGCCGGGAGACTCACGTACAGTACAAAATAATGTCCCAGTTGATAACAGTGTGGATAGCAGTATCCAGCTCTATGCTGTGTTGGCAGTGTTGTAGGGATAGGATCACGTGGATGCGATGTGGAGCGGTACAGTTGTGGTGTAGCTCACGTCCTTGTGTCCGTTGCCCTTGCGCGTCGTTGACCCGTTCACCGTCCGAGACGCGGCCCCAGAAGTTGTGTCGTGCCTCTTGCGAGTTTAGTCACCTATCCTGTGCGTGCGTCACATGCCTGTGAGTTAACGCGCATGAGTTGGCTCAGTCGATTCGCGCGTGTGTGCGTGCATGTGACCTTGCCTCTCGTAGTGTTGAAGGGAGGAGGCGTCAGTGTTTGTCGGGTGGGTGAAGCCTGTGTGTGCAGAGTGGAGAGGACCTGTTGACTCACGCGTTGGCCTGTGGAGCGCGTGATGTGTCTGTGACCTTGAGAATAGGCCAGGGATACGTGAGTGAGTGAGACAGTTAACATGTGATCTCCTGACCGGATGTGGGGCGAATGGATGGCTAGGATCGAGCCATCGGGCTCAGCGCAGTGTGCTGGATCCGTTACACCCAGAAAACTGACATTATTACGTCATCGTGCACGAAGCGACTTTCACTGTGAGCGTGTTTTTCTGAGTATCAAAAATAGAATAGCAAGCTAGTTAATGGGGCTATTGTTCAACTTCCACATGCATCTTTTAACGTTGTATCAGACGCATTTGAATGTCGATACAACTCAATATGGAGTTGAGCATCACGTGAGGTGTTTGGTGTCTCACAGTTGACCACACATAGTCAGGGCTACGATGAACCGACTGAATCATTGTTTGAATAGTCGAATATGGACACAGACTGATGTGATGGCATTACAACGCGAGGTCGTTCAAAAGTTTCCGTTCGGTGGGTTTGTGAGCTACTCAGATTAGAAAGTCATTCGTACTACTGGTTCCGTACGACCAGGTGATTAATGAAAACAGATTTAGGAAATAGTCCTTACAAATCTGGCCTAAGTGACTCAATGCTACTTTCCACATACCTCTGTAAGGTAGCGATGTGCGCACGCTTGACAGTTCCAGTAGTGACATCCGATCGTGAACCCTACAGTGTCGTCTAAAACCGATACAAATGTGCATGTTTGCATTCTCAAGACTCCAGATGAGCGCATCTTAACATATCGGCGCGATCTTCCAAACAACATAGCACCAACACGGCTCGTCTAAAAGTTCTGGAAGCCCATAAACGCTGACGAGGAGGTATCACTTATGTTTTTGCGCGCAAGAGAAAGAGAAAAAGAGAGAGAATAGTGTAACCAACTAGTCGGGTGAGAAAGAAGAGAGGCAGTAATGGCTCAACTCATGCAAATGGCACAGTTGAATCTGTTGGCTCGCTCTACGGGGCTGTCGAGATTCTGGAAAGGTCCACAAAACACTAGGATGTTCGGCACCCTGAACGCTACCCAATCACTGCGAGGATAACAACCACCATTTCACATAAAAAGAAAAAAGAATTTTGCTCATCAGTTATCAGTACAACGCTCCAGAAGTTCAATTTCTGGGATCTCGATTTAGAAGGAAATCCTAGTCGTATGATCATCGATTGGTGTTAACAGATACTGTATCTCATTTCGAGACGGTCGGACAAGATGAGTAGATGAACGTTTGCATAAGGCAATTCACTCACGTCTGCTGTGAAAACAATGGCATAGTGACCAACATGGTTGCTTCACGTGAATGCGGCCGGCGTTCAACTTTCGGTTGGAGCGAATATAGACACAACCACTTGCTAAGTATGCAGTGCTGAATCACTTGTTTTATTCGGCCGCTCTAAATATCCGTGACTGACCTTGACAATCCACCTGCCTTACATTTTAGTGGCTAAAATTCCAGGCCGTTTTGGCAGCCTGGACGTTATGAGATCAATAAGACGTGATGTGTTAACACGTGTTCCGTGTCTCTACTCGGGTTACGGGTCTTGCGTGTCTACTGCTGTGGTATGGTGTTATCGATCATTAAGTCTTATTATTTGGCGACGTGGGAAAATATCTATGATGTTATATTTACCTGCATATCTTTCGTATACTGAACGTGAAAAGTCGTTCAACTCCCAAAAACCGTTGGGATCAAACATTTCCGAATTGTTTGGAATTAATACCCTTTTTGCAATAAAATACCGTTTTTTTCTTCTTCAGAGAATCACGAAGTTTAATTGCTTTGACAGTTTCTTGGCAGTGAGGACCAACGATACTTTGATGCACTAAGTACTGACAGGAAACAGAATGTGGCTGACGCATTGAACGCACTAAATGACTTATGGGGAACACGTCAGCATATTTGCACTGGGAAATACGTCTTCATGAAGTTCTGTCAAGCTCCAGATGAGGATGTGGAAGAGTTCACTGCTCGCATTCAACAAACTATGCCTGATGATTTTTACAACGAGTTTCCTCCTACCAAATTCAACGATGAAATGGCCCCACAATGTTTGATTCCGGAGATCCATGGCGAACAAGTACGTGAAAGATTACTGTCAGAAGATGAATCTACTTAAACCTGGAAAGCATTACTAGCCAGTTAACTACGTTTTCAGAGAAGACGAACACTGATGCTGTTCTGGTTTTTGCTAAATCAACTGGTGGATCACTGAAAACCTCGAACAAATCGTTTACGTGCTATCGATGTAGAGACCAGCACTGTTTGACCAACAAGTGCCGCCACAAGTAGACAGTTTGCCACGTGTGTAGAAGGACCGAATATCTGGCTCGTGAGTTGCATAAAAGTTTACCGACTACCAATTTCTCATTCGTCACCGGAACAAATAAAATCCGTCCACGATGCCACTGAAGACGACCCCGTTTTTAACACTGTTTTGGAGTGCTGTGACTGATAACTATTGTGAAACTTCACTCTTTTCTGTACAACTGGAAATCGAGGAACAACCCGTTCCTATGGAGGTTGGTACTGGAGCGTCCGTAATGGTAATAAGTTCTGCCTCTATCAAAAATTTACCGAAAACTTCCTTGTCAATCAACCTTGCGCAGATTTACTGGTCAACCGGTTCCTGCACTGGAAAAGTGCATTGTTCGCGTCCAATATGGCATCGAAAAGTGATCTTTACCACTGTATGTAGTGGCTCAGGACTGTACTAACCTACCAGGATAGGACTGGATTTGATTGTAATATTCGGAATTAGGGACTGCGAATAACCCTAGAAATAGTACTCGGATTGAAACCTCCCACGTAAGTAATAAGGAGTAGACCTCGTACTGGTTGCAGTAAGCACTTCCTATTCATGAGACAAGAAGCTACATTTATAGATGTCCAACAATATTGAAGAAATCTCAGTCTGTCATTGACTGATCGTACTGGCACATGCAAAGTCACAAACTGTAAGTTAATTCGTGCAATACAGAACAAAGAAATTAGCGATTAACGGGAGACGTAACATTTAGACTGTTCGTCCAATTCTGATGTAATATCTTTAACGTGACGCTTGGATTGGCTCCCTGTTAGATCTTCTGTTGTGTCAGGGTTTGGATAAGAGGTGAATTGAGTAGATTTTCACCACACGAATATCTCTCGGGTACATTAGATACCGTAAAAACAGATGAAGGACAGTCAAAACTTGAGGATAGTCTGTCCAAATACTCCAGTGTGCTTGAGGACACACTGGGCAAACCTAATGGATTCTAGGCCAACAATAAACTGGTTGCAAATTTCTAACCTCGTTTCTACAAACCAAAGGGGGTTCGCCTTATTCGCTAGGATCAAAATTTGAATAGGGGCTGACTAAGCTATAAAAGGAAGGCACAATTATTCGTATGCAACAATGTGAAAGGAGAGCTCCAATCTTTCTTGTTGTCAAACCAGATGAATCAGCGTGAAGTCGTGGCGATTAGAGATTAACTGTGAACCGTGTTTCTATACTGGACAAATATCCCTTGTTCCGAATAGTGGACTTGTACGCTACATTCACCGTTGGCGAAAGATGAACGAAAACTGAGTTTACTAACCGTTATTCCCATGTGAAGCTATCGCGTACTTGCACTACAATCACTACGCACATGTGCCTTTTTCAGTACACACGATTACCCCATGGTATCCGTTCGGTCTCGGCGATTTTTCAAAGGAGTATAAACAACCTAGTGTTATGATCCAAGAACGGCACAAGGGTTGTTTATTCGACAAAGCAATACAAATTTAAATAAAATCAGACACAAAACCACCCATTTGCACGCGGTATTCGGCCTCAGACAGTCTCGGCTGCCGCAGACGTCAATACTCAATTCCATTAAGTAGCAGGGACCACTGTGGGCGTTGCTGCACTGTGATGATCCTTCCTGCATTCTTCCTGTGGCTTGTATGATATCAAAATATATGCTCTGCACCAACCACTGAATAGTCGCGGTATGAGTAGTATGATATGATCGCTCATCTTCACTGCACTAGTAAGACATGCTCCTTTCTCTTCTGATTATTTGAATGACATTCTCATCATTGGGTCCACGGCATCTGAACACTTGTGCACACTGACCGCGGCGCTTGACCGTCCTCAGCAAATAAGATTAAAGCTGGAGAGTCGAAATCTGAGTTCTTCGCTGTTTCTGTTCATTATCTAGAATACTGACTAGACAACAATGTTTTTTAATTGTTGGATGATTAACTGTTACACATTCTTGATGCATCGGAGCCACGAAACGAAGTTGAGCTCGGTTCCGTTTTGGGAATGTTGTCACATTATCATCGTTTCCTGCCCCATGCTTCTACAATACTTTCTCTTTTGTATACATTATTACACAAAAATACACCCTTGATTTGGAGTTTTGATGAGACTTTAGGCATTTGCTGATACAAAAATGAGATTGAGCGCTTCCTAATTCCTCGTCCATTACGACCCATGTAAACCATTAATGTCGTGAGGAAGAGCTATCTTACTATACTATTCACACGACTGCTATTTAGTAGTGGGCGCCAGAGCATAGATTTTGACATTGAAGTAACCTCAGGAAAAATACAAGAAACATCGCAGTGCATCATCACATGAAGTGGTTCTTGGTACATAAAGGAACTGAACATTGGCGTCTGTGACAACCGTGACTTTCTGACCCCATGTCCGTACGCAGATGAGTATTTGTGTTTGTTGCCTTGTTGAACCGCATAATCCACATGTTGCTTTCCTGAATAAAAAAAAACCCTTGTGCCATCCGCGTTCTTGACTCACAGCATTAATATTGTAATGCGATGCGTTTCCATGGGAGTTTGGAGCAATATTCTGTCATCGAATGGAAGACTGTTCTTGCAGACCAATTGCCTTTGTTGTACGAACTTTAAAACCACCTGAGAGGAACTCTTCCCAGCTAAACAAGGACGCCTTGACTGTAATTTTATAGGTTTAAATGTCTTCATCAATACGTCTGAGGACAGTATTTTGAAATCCATACAGACCACAAGCCGTTGTTCGCATTACTAGGAGAGCAGAAATGAATTCAGCATGTCTTCTTCTAGAATACAGAAATGGACGTTGCTTCTAAGCGCCTACCACTACGAACTTCGTTGCGTCACTGGAGTAGACTGATTCTTTGAGTGGCCTTCCTCTAACCAACCCAACGGCATCAACGAGCAAACTGCCTGAATTGGTCAATCTCAGGCATCACTTGGACACAACGTATATCCGGAGTAAGCAGATAAGGCGGTCGAAGGACCACGACCCACTATTTTCAAAAATCACACATTTTGTAACAATTGAGTGGTCTGTGGAGGTTATTGCTCAGTTGAAACCATTTTTGGTTTGGAAGGATGATTTAAATTTACATGGTAGTTGTGTCATCTGGGATTCTCGAATAATCCCGCCACACGAAATGCGACGAGAATTGCACGATGCCCATCCTGGAGTAACAAGAGTGAAGGCTACTGTGAGAAATTACTTTTGGTGGTTAAATATCGGACGATTTTTAGTCATGCAAAGCATGACAGCAATAATCACCATCATCATACCAATATATCTATGACTCTTATTGGTGCTCAGCTGTCACATAACCATAAGGAAAAAAGCAAATCCTGTAATATAAGTGAGAAAATAATAGAAGAGTAGAGGAATCGACCTAACTACTAAACGTAGCGGCGTCTAGATTCAAACATTTAACAGTGAGATGTCTACATCATGTAAACAAACGGTCGAGCTACAAATGAAAGTAAGGCGTCATCAGTGCCTTTTCACAGACAACTCGCCCAAACGACGACAACAGTCACGCCACTGAAACCGATTGGCCACCATCTCACCTAACGTCTTCAATGACCCATTCTGTGGGTCACGAGATCCTCAGCCCGGAAGACGAATCCGACCTACAGTGGTGGAAGACTTCATTTCTCTACGCCAGGTCATTATCTGTCCACCTCGTACTCTACACTAGTCGGTTGCAGCATCGATAAACAACGCTCGGTGTGACAGAGGACTAGTCGGCAACCTTAGTACATGGCCTAACCCCTTAAGTTCGTGTAAACTCAGGAACTGAACAAGAAAACTAGCTTGACAGTCACAACCAAATACTCGCACTCTAATCTCTTCGTTGATCACATCTGCTGGTGCCGATGCAGATTCAAGAATACACAAATCGACCAACAACCTCCATGATTTTATTGTCTAACGTTAAAGCTATATAGACAGCTGTTTCTACCCAGTTGTGTCTCATCAGCACCACGCACGCCAGTGGATCGAACCCATGACCCGTGGATAAGTGGCAGACTATAGTCCAATCACTTATCCACTAAACCATGGGGTCACGGTCACCAGGGTTGCAGGAAGGTATGTGTATCAGTTTCGTCAGCCGTTGCGCTTCCTTTAACTCATAGGCTGAAATCGATCAGCCCTTTCTCAACCCATTCTGGAGTTGTGGTGGGTGCTTGCTCGTTTTCAGGCCAACCACAAAACGGCTGATCGATTTCAGCCTATGAGTCAAAGGAAGCGCAACGGCTGACGCAGCGTCTAGCACTGTTTGTGCTACTTAATGGTTGTCAAACAACAACGCATTGTCATCAACATAATCAAGATCAGTCAGTCTTTTATCAAGGAGAATGTCCACTCTGGAGTCTTGTGAGTGCCGCAAACAGTCTTCCATTATTTAACAAAAATGATGAAAGTGGACGGCCCTGACGTGCGCTGCTCCCGGTGCCGAAACTGTCGGACAGTTAATCGTAAACACTAATCTGAGCTGAAATATCGGAATAAACTGTCGACAATATGTTCACATACTTAATAGGTACACTTCTGCGTTTAAGCGACTCTAAAAGTGTAAATCGATCCACTGAATTCAGCTCACCTATATAGTCGAGAAATATGGCAATTGTTGACCGACGGTACACATGACGCTGCTCTAGAATTTGACAGAGAGTAAAAATGTGATTTATACATCTCTGTTAAGGGTGAAAGCCTGTCTGCATTTTCCTACTGTTTGCCTCTTGAGCTGCAGTGAGCCGACGAAATATAATGGATGCCATGACCCTAGTAATAACTGGGGTCAAGCTAATTGCTGTATGATTTTCTCAAGAGCTTTGGACTTCTTTAATGAATATAAGAACTGTTATCGAGTGACCCCAGAAATACCATCGTAACAATCACTCTGGATCAATACATCCATGACATTGGCGACAGAGACCATAGCGACGACTATATGCAGACTACCTTGGCCCGATTAATGGTCTGATGTATATCTTTGTAATCGATGCCAAGTCCAAGCGGATCGATGAATATTCAGCCACAAGTGCCAACTCACAGTCTACGATAACCAGAATTCTGTCTTCTTTTGCGACTTTCGGAATATCTGAAGCAACTGTACTGACACCGGTAGTCCTTTTGTGATGAACGCGGGCATTTCAACATTCGATGGAATACCTCAACGCGATAATGAGATATGTCCAAAACCCGTCAGTGAGCAGATTGTGGACAACATAGGTGACCGGAGGAGCCATTGTGCAACAAAATCGGACGAACAGACGACGGATGGCAGGCAAGAAAACCGCCACAAAATGCGTCAGCCACACACACAAACCGGGCAGCAGTGCACACGAAGCGTGAGTGGAAACCGCCGGTGTGTTGTGGACCGGAATTCCGGTTCATAAACGTGAGTGTGCGCGTAGCGTGGAAACCGGCAGGTTGGACAATAAAGATCGCGCTTTATTGAACGAATTTTTGCTACACTTTCATTGCTGAATATTTTCAACCGATTCTACGTATCAGTAGGGTGCAGCAACATAACACCGTGCGTCAAATAATCTAGCTGAATGTGCAATTCAGATGGTCAAACAAGCCATTCTGAAGCAGCACTCTGGGACGGTACAAACCAAACTAGGTTCGTGTACAGAGTAACTCCTGCTGAGTCGGCAGGGAAATCCCCTGCAGAAATGATATCTGGCAGAAAATTGCAAACAAGATCGGACTTATTTTTTCCCAGTCCTCGCTGTCACATCGAAACAAAATAGAAAAAGACGTGCACACATTTCCAAGGCAGGAAAGAAATACTGTTGTAGGATTCATATCCAGTGTACACTAGTGTTGTGATCCAAGAACGCGGATGGTACAAGGGTTGTTTATTCGACAAAGCAATACATGGGTTAAGCATGTAAACCAGACCTGTCACAAAACCACTCACTTGCACGCGGTATTCGGCCTCAGACAGTCTCAGCTACCACAGATGTCAGTGCTCAGTTCCATTGAGTAGCAGGGACCGTTATGAGTGATGCTGCACTCTGATGATCCTTCTTGCAGTCTTCTTGTGGCTTGTCCGATGTCAACAATTTGCCCTGTACCTGCTACTGAATATCCGTGGTATCAGTAGTATAATACGACCGCTGAACTCTACTGCACTAGGTTGTCTCACGAAACAAGTTCGTGGCCAGCCACAGTCATTACCTCTATGGGGAACCATTCCGACCTGCAGTTGACTGATGGCTGCGTCGTGCGTCGACCTTTAGGCCACGTTCGACATCGCACCACGGAGACGTTTTAGCCGAACAGGTTGACAGAGGATGGGGATACGCAGACAGATTCAGAGCAGCCTGTTTTGGCATAAGGAACAATCACAGATGCACCAGCGGAGCTCCGACGGTCACAACGCGTGCTAAGACCACTTGATCGATATAATCTTGAGACCACACGTGCGCTGAGAGTGAGAGGTGTTACATATGCAGTGCCGAATCATTTGCTTTATTCGGCCGCTCTCTAAATGGTCGTAACTGACTTTGGCAGTCTGCCTGCCTTACATTTTATTGACTACAATTCCAGGCCGTTTGACCGTCTGTGCATTTTATTAAATCAATAAGACTTGGCGTGTTAACATACGTTCTGTGTTTCTGCTCAGGCCACTGGCCTTGTACATCTATCCTTGCAGTATCATGTTATCGATCACTAAGTCTTAGTTAACCAGGAGGAACTGTAGACGTCCTAAGTCGTGCTGCCGTGAGCATATGACGATGAGATGACTGAGGCCATGATTAGGGTGATCGTCTCATTTCGCGAGACAAATTGCGCAAGTCAGATGTCCACGAAACTCTGTAGCGTTCACGCGTTTCTTTTATTCAAGTCATGAGCCGATCTGGGTCTACGCACTACGCATGAATACGCACAACACGCGAGTCATAGTGCTGGGGATCAGGACTACAATGATTGCACTCACTAATCTGTCTTCATGGTTATGACCATCTTTAACAAAGTAATCTTCTCGCAATAGTTGATCGACCTTCACGGGTGATGTAAGTATCATTCCTGTGTTGAACTCCGCAGTGTCAATTGTTGAGGTGCATGAATCAAATTTATGAGATGGCAATTAGGCGATGACAGTCGACGACACTTTAACGATCTTCGTACTGGAAGGTCACTAAGTATTATCAGTGATCTCCGTGCTTTCATTTCACTGTTCTAAAGTATTTTTTCAAACGGATATAGAGACCAAGAGAAAGAGTTAATGAATTCATTACACGCACCTGTCAGACCATAAATTATCGCACGCTGAACTACCAAATTGACAAAACTAGAACAGCAGTGGTCTTAGCGGTACTAAGCAGTCTCAATGTATGAGAAATTAATAGTTTTAATATAGAGAAACAACAGTGTTTACGATTGCTGATGGACGACAAGTGTTTTACGTCCTGATTGGCTTGCTAGTTGTTACGTTCATACTACCTTTTCGTAAGCAACACGTTTGTTTAAATCTGACACGCGTCCCAACAAATTCGGTGCAGCAGCCGACCGGCGTTTTTGATTGGTTTGCGCCAGTCGACTACAGTTCCGTCTGCAGCTGCTTGTACGTGAGCTCTCATTACCTGAACTTTCTCCAATCAGGAGAACGCTCCAGTCCAATCCCGTTGAACTCGAATTGCTCAAACAACTAAATCCGCCCGAATAAATTTAAAGGATCAGTGCTATTCCACTGACTAATTACTGGTGTGTCAAATGTAAATGCGCCAAGAAACTGCATTATCACGAATATACCATGCTGTTCTGGGATAAGGCTTGCATAATCGCTTGTTAACGAGAACAGCTTACACAACAGTTCCGATCTTTTACAGTGCGGTCACCAGTCGGAGTTATCCAGACAGACAAAACTATCTGAGACCAGATCTTTCATTTTCTATCGCTGTGGTGCCCAACACGCCCGTTCATCTGAATACCCACATCACAACACTGAGTGCTACAATGGTGGGAGACCTGGCTCGAGTATGCCGATTAACAAGATCCGATGGAGCACCACTAAAACCCCAAACGATAACCGTCAGTGCCGATGAGCGATCCTGAGGAAAAGAACTTGAGCTGTGTATGGTGTGGATGAATACTGTTTCCAATCAACACCTTCTACCACATGTTGTTGAGCCCGATACTGATGAACAACGTGTGAAGATGGAATAGGACACAATGGACATCGTGACGATCATCACTGTGAATTCTGTGAAAAGTATGTCGAGACTATTGTGCAACTTCACACTGCGTACATACACAGGTGACTCCATTCAGGTGCTTGGTATGAAAGTGCTTGACATGAGTACGATATGCCGGAAGAACATGTACACCTTCAGCGTTCGTAGCACCGGTCGACTGACCAGACCTCTTAAGAAGATATAAAACTAAAGAGTTTCTCGGTGTTGTGGATAGTGTCAAAACAACGTTAGAAGGTCTCTGGATGAGAGTTATTGTTGATAGTTTCTATGTAGTTTTCGAGGAGAATATAGGGATTCTGGAAGAATTCCAAGCCACCATAAGATTATGGGATAACGATCAACCGAAAAAGAATGAACCTTTTGAAAATGGTCCGGCTACACTAGTTTACCACGTGAAACATGCTGATAGTCGGCAACAGTCATCATTTCGTTTGGTAATCAAAACGATTTGGTTAGTTGAAGGTTACGTCGTATGTCAGAATTCAGACAACATCCACCCACGATTTGTGGACGTACCCCATGAAGAACTGGATGATGAATCGGATTACGGACCAGGAGACGGAGAAAACAGTTCACAGACCGATACAGTCCACTGACGAGGCCATGCCGCTGTGCCCAAATCGCATTACGAAGCCGGTTGATCATTTTCAGTGAAAACTGTGACACTAAAACGTTGGGGAGTGTCACGTGTTGCATAATCACCTCTCTAACCCTGTTCTGATTGGACAGTGTTATGATCGATAGTTCCACACACAACTCCGTGCTGCTCAACGCGTAGCCCATGAGACAAACTGTCGGGAGTAGAGTAAAATCGATGTTTCTGAGCGACCCGTGAACAATTGGTAATTTGGTTTATTAGCAACGCCAGTCATGTTGGATAGAGCAGACTAAGGAGCGAAAACAGAACACCTACGAGAAGAACCATATAAGGAAATTGATAATACAACCACGACTTCAGTTATGAATGAGAATAAGGATGGAGTAAACAGACGTTTACGTACTGCAAAAGACAAGTTAGGACAGGGAAAATGGAATAGGTTACATCCAAAGGCAACGTTAACCCAAGATCCTTGTAGAATACCAAGGAATTCATAAAGCCCACTTACCTCTCAAACCTATTGTTGATGGGTTTGGTTCCCCACCACATGAGCTCACGAGGTATTTGTCAGGAACTTTACAACCATTAACAGGGAAACCGGGTAGTACTAGCAGGAATTCTTATAACTTTGTACAAATCAATAAGTTATACTACCGATTCTTTAAAAGTTGTTCTAAAATTATGAACACATTCCAACAAGTAGCGTAAAATCGGTGTTCTTCCACGTTTTTCCTATGGCTCAGATTACCTGTCTAACTACGAATGACACATGAGTCGTATTAATGACCATCTAGAGAAACTGTAACCAGGACTATTCTCCGATCAAATTTCATTACAGTGAGAGTTAACGGCGGACTTATATTAAGCAATATAAGCAATTCTTCATTGAGGAATACCATTTTTGGTGGTTGACAGTTTTTTAATCTCACAGAATAGCGTGTTATTTCACTTGTGTCCGTAATGTTTAGTTTTGATTAAATGATGTCGCACGGTAATGATAATAACTTGTCTCCAAAAGCCTTTTAAGTTAACAAATAAACGTGCATAAGTGACTGCGTCACTCAGACTAATTTTAAAGTAAGTTTAGTTTGTGTCGGGATACTGTCCTAATCTTTTTCCAAATCACATTGTTCTCTATGGATTCAGCTTGTACCGTGTTTGATGGACTCGCTAATGCCAATCAAGCGCGACTTTCTCATTAAGGTGTGGTTCTCTTTAAGTGGTTTTTGCGATATGCTTGTTCTTTTTTTTGACATTATTCTTGTTCGTTCGCCTGCCCGTCACTGTTGCCATCATATTGTGGTCGCCAGTGGCCTGATCACATGATCCGACGCGTTCAAGTGACCCAGACGCGTTTGCACATAATCTGCACCGTTCTGCAGAAGAATCTATTTACCAGCGCGTCATGAACTAAGGTGAAAGTCGGGTTTTCACATCAGTGATTTTGGGGAGTGGCTTCTAACAATGAGTTTCTAAGGATTTTGTAGTGCAAACCAAAATGTTGACTAGTTTTACCTGAAAAATAACTAAACTGCCTCTTAGGTTTTAATTATTACTCGTAAAAGTTTAATCACTCTACAAACATTCCGGAGTGTGTTTACATAGCCAAAGTATAAATTGAACACCAATCACAACTGATCTTAGATTTCATAATAAGATGAACTTTATGGAAAACGTCAACAATACCCACGCGAGGACAGTCACTACCATCGAAATCTTTTCCTCACCTTAGACGAGCGGATATTCAGCCGTTACACAGAATGACAGTACAGTGAGGTACAGGGAATTCTTTGTTCCCGTTGTATCCATTTTTAATGAAACATGTAGGACATTTGTTTCATAAGATGTTTCTGGATGAGACAGCCTCCTCGGAATTTCAACGTGGATAAGAAAAGCCCGATGCACATGTTCCGATAGTTAACGGAAATATTCTTCCTAATTAGCCTTCCCTCAAAACATTTTGCATGAAACCAAACCCTGAGAAACGGGTTACCTGCCGCCGATAATTGCATTATTCTTGTACTTCGAGCTGTTCCACCGTCTGCTTCAAGTTACGATGCTACATTGTGCACCTCTGAAGGGCATCCTGCAACTATCGTTGTACTGACATGTTACGACCCCACCTGATAGAGAAAAGACAAGAACAAACGCAAGCAGCATCTCTATCACGAACGAACGCAACGATATTGCAAATCAGTACGAAAATCTGAGCTCAAATATCGGAACGCAACTCTCGCAGCTTAGACCCCCCAACAAACAAGGAGAAAGACGGCCTTCAGACGAAATTAATTTGCTGCTCAGCCCGAAGGCAAAATTGTGGCTCACAGCAACCGTATTTATAGGTTTGGGGTGGCCTTGGACCTAGGCCGCCGAATGGACCAATCGGGAGCGAGCGCACCTTCTCGGGTGTTCGAGAATTCTGGCGAGCTTTCAAATTCCCAGAAAATGAGGGATCCATTTTCCTTGGCAAGTAATGCCAATTTTTTGGGAGAATGTGCCTTTTCCTATCACGACGAATGTGTAACATACTAACCGGCTGTCTTTACTTTGATTGTCCGTTACACTCACGGGCTAACTTTGGCACATCGTGGAGACACCGGGGGACAACGTTCTTCCGAAGTAGGGGTTCCAACAACAGTCCTGTAAAAAGAAACAACACAAACAAGCATGAGCCGAAGGCTTAGCAAGTCATGTAAAAAACCTACACGAACGAAAACTAGAACGGCGTCAACAACACAGCAGCACGACCTGTTGCGCAATTCAAATTCAACCCATGCGCGCCTGCTGGTATCTACCGCACATTACAAATGGCTCCGATCGCCACGAGTGTTCGCACACATCGGAATCACTATGAACAACTCCTTACTTGGTCAGCACTCCGATAAAACTATCAAGCTCACATCAGCATTAATACAGCCCGCGGTGTACCCTATGAAACCATGGGTAAAATTTGCCAGCTACATCCTGGGACCTTTCATATCGGCTCTAATATAACAGGGGAGTCTGTTGGTTGCCACGTTCTATTATAGTAAGTGATTCGAAATGCAGTTCACTCGCTTTAATTCCCTGAGACATTCTATCGCTTTTATTAGAGTACAGGAAGAACTCGCTACTCATAACGGTCACATTTCATGTGTCACGAGCTCGACTATTTCCCCCGCTACCATGATATACGACATACACAGAATATTCCCTACAATCGATCGACCCACAGAATGACAGATCGTCTGAATTTTTCCATACATGACTAAATTCAAGCGCTACAGCCGAAAGAAGAAACAAGAGAAGATTCAAATGAGATGCGACTGTGAAAAATCTGAACTTCATTTGGTTTCGAACCAGCGACAGAAATAGCATGCCCACAGGCGGCAAGCGCTCTACCAGCTGAGCTACGAAGCCACACCGGGAGCTCAGATTTTGTGCTGCAAATATTACTCCAATACCGAGCTTACCATTAACAGGCAACAGACATAACTCTTGCTTATCTAATGTTTGAGGGATTCTGACGTGCATATGTAAATGCGAGCCATCAGCTTACATATGAAAATAAAAATGCGAAGGTAAACAAACAACAAAACCATTAAAAGCAACAAAACTGACTACTCCAGTGGAAGTGTTCGGTTGACAAACCAGGTTGTTAGCAAAGGATAATCGGCACTTTCAGCTATTACAGTAAAAATGTTCTTAGGATCCGGTGTTGCCTAGGGGTACGCGAGTCATCACACGACAGCTGTATATGGGTCAATCTGTACCACAATGCAAAATTATCGTTTGTACTTGTCGAGACACTACATCCTGATAACAATCGACTATCATTCCCGGTATGTAAACTTGCCTTATGTTATTGTTGCACGTACACCGTTCTGTGTTTAGAGGGGGAGTTTTGTTGTATGCATCTGTTTTATCAAACTTCTTCCCTGGTGGTTCACGATTTCATGCTCCAATATGATCACGCACACATTGTTATCAGTTGTTGCGTGATGTACATATCTGGTATTCCACTGGTGTGAGTTATTGTTCTTTATGATCACTCAGTTCTTATTAGATTTTCTTATGGACATCGTGGCCTTACATGCAATTTGTCATTTCTGTGATGTGAACTTATGCACTACGCCTTCTGCTTCACGAGACAGCACAGCTTACGTTGCGATGTCACTCAATATACTTCTGACATCCATGCACAGTAATTTGCAGATGATGCGTGGAATATTACCATATTCCACTTGAACAGCTTAACTCCATTATACTTTAATTATACTGATGATATGTCCTAACTAACTAACAATCACGAACAAATGGCCGTTTTGCAAAAAAAAACTATGGCTGTATGTCTGTTGGAGGTTAACGTTTATTTACAGTAGTGTACGCCGACGGTTTAGAGTTTCGACAGGTGATCTACAAATGTTTATCTTACTGTCAAGAATCCGGACGAACTTACTCAAGTCTTCTTTTTGTGTACGATGAATGAGGTTGTCTTCACCACCGGTTTCCCGGCTCATCCTACTCAATATCATGTAACTGAAACTCTCATTCGATTGTACCCATTTGTCGATCCAGTTTTACGGCGTCCGGACAGAGCGCTAGCGTACCTTCAACCCTTATCGGCCGCAATATGTAATGGTGAAGCTTGCATTCTCCATGGACTAAACAGATGATTCTTCATGATCAGCCAGTCGAGTTACGGTTGTGTCAGTATGTTCGCTCACGCTATGCCATGTTCGAGGTTTACTTGCTGTCTACAAGAAGAGGTACTGAGAGTTCAGTTAGTCACGCAGAGGGAAGTTGGCAATAAGTCCACAAACCCATTGTACTCGGGCAGGTTTATTGGTTGTAGGACAGTGCATATCAAGACCTCCTTCGGAACGTTTCTCCTCTATTACGCGTTTTGAAGTAATGGATGAAATGGTGACGTGAGCTACAATGAGGCCAACGCTGATAATCGGACCACTTTAGTCCCTATCTTTGACTAATAATAATAATAATAATAATAATAATAATAATAATAATAATAATAATAAGCTTAAACGGATCCGAATGCAGAGTGTAACACAATTTGTATTTGCGAAAAGGGAAACTATTCCATGATCGTCAATTTCATTCTTGGTTTTCCATAGGTTCCATCATCATTCTGGATAAATCTATGATGGTGATAGGCTATTTTAATAGTATATTCGAACGGAGCTCCCGTCATTCACGAACAACTTTGAATAAAGGAGACAAAAAGTCATCCACAGTTCAACTGGGTTACAGAGATGCAACGAAACTGAAACTAATTAGAGGGATATGGTAAACAACATGACAGACATGAAAATGATGTGGCGAAGCTGACTGACGGTGAGATTTGGGCGATTACCGACGAGGAAACCGTAGCAACGGATTCAAATAACATAAGATCATTCGCAAGAAATGCGATTCCAGAATAACATGTACACGACTGAGTGGCTTGTAGAGACGTAGCTGATTGCTTCCGAAGCTGATCGACTACGTTAAAATTGCCATTACACCCCCACTTCGCTTATTAGCAAATGCTTGCTAATTTTCGACTTTGCCGAACTAGCTACTTCCCTGACATATAACTAACGTTGATAACCTTCTGTCCCACACTTACAGGGCTAATGTGGATCATAAATGCGGCTGTATATTTTATCAGCAAGGGAGGTCGCACCTAACAGTCGGCGTCATTAATTCTAGCTCTGTTAGCAGTGCTAGGAACAATACCACTTATGCATCACCCTGTTCACTGTTCGACAAGGCTCTTGGCCACGAGTACTACCACAAAAAACACATGGCTTCTGTCACATAGTTCAGCGCGATGCGTCGGACGAAATGTCTGTTCAGTGCTAATCAGCATAATCAGCGACAGGACAGTACCAATTGCACACTAGAGCATTATCTATGCATGAAGTTTTCTGTGAAATGATCCCAATTCTTTACCCCCTTTACTACTACGGCGTACCAAAAGCTACATTGTCAGATCAGAGACCATGATTTCAAAAGGAGGAGTTTCGAACACGCATGCAGCAACTGAGAATTAACCGTTTACCTCACCGCTGTTTGACCGAAAGGTGACCGTACATTTCATCCTCATGCTCAAACACATCAGGCAGCTGGGGTGGGACAGATTATATCCGACGTCCTTACACAGCATGATATTCCGAAAAATTCGCTACGAATGATCAAACACCACATCGAAAGAGCAGTTATTGCTTAGACACATATTATAACCGCCGTCCTACTAGGACAGATAAATCCAATACAAAAGTGTACTTTACGATACCACGAGGATTTTACAAACTCTGACATTCTCAGGCCAATGAAGAACTTTGATACTAGATAGGTCGTTTAATTTTCAACTTATCACGACCAGCAGACTTGCAGCAAGTTGCCTCATTTGATAAGATGATTCTAAGGGATTGTTATATTAATGTCTAAAACCGTCCAGAATATTGTTCATGTGTTTTCGCCGTTCACAACACAATCAAGTGTATTTTAAAGCAAATTTTAAAAGTATTCGGTTTATTGTTTATGTAGAAATGAGATTACAAAGTAGTCGAAGAGACTATCAACCCGTTCATTGGTCTTCTGTACGCATCAGAAAACGTTAGTAGAAGCAGACGAAAAGGACAAATTACACTCGGACGTCTGGTATGTAGGATCATGAAGAGGCGGATAAATAGCAGAAGGTGTCTTGTAGCAGAAAAATTTATGACGTTCACAGAGTTCTGAAAGATTAAACCAGAGAAGATGTCACATGCAAGTATTGAGGTCAAAGTCAACTCCGCAACGAAAGCAATGTTCAAGTCTTTTTGCAGTCCTTCCTCATTTGTCTAATTGTTGGATTTCTGAATGTAAGAAAGTCGTTCACTTCGTGGGCTACCTGATCTCCTTTATTTCAGCTGATGATCTCAGATCATCTAGTTAGATGTTCGTGTTTTCCTGGAAAAAGCAAATAGCGAAATGTGACACGTCCCGCACAGACATGCTGCTCGCTTACTGCAGCTAAAATGAACCATTCGCAGGAGACTAGGGTTTTGTGTTTAATTGTGACCAATCCGTTACTTTCTGGAAGTAATGGTGTGATGGTGTCACATCGTTATCACGATTTTGTAAATGCACGATGGTGTAAGACGGAAATATGAGGAAGTAAGGACTATTGGTTGGATGGTGATGATTCAGTGTGTAGATGAAAGGGAAGGTTGGAGCAAGCAGGAGAAGAGTCATCAGAGTGAACCTGTGGTGAAGGAGTGATTGCATGTAAAATGGAGTAGCAGTTAACAATATACAATAAAAATTGATTTGTCGAAATGAAGAAGTTGATTTAACCGTTTGTGTTTCACCCAAAGAACCAACTATTACAGTGGGTTACCACAGCCTTCGGGAAGTTCGAGCTACTTCCTGTTTTTTGTTGATAGAATATATGGATTGCTACAGAAGTATTTTTCATTTTGGTTAGTTTCTTGCAAGTGACTTGAACTCCCCATTACAAAAGGTCTCAAAAACTGCTCTCTATTAACCTATTCCACACACCGTTTCTAAGTAATGATACTGCTGTGAGCCAAGAATGTGGATAGCACTAGGATTGCTTATTCGGAAACTCAACACAGGGATATATGCTTCAATACCACCACAAACACAAATACTCAATTGCACATAACACTGATCCGGGGATGCCACGGTTGCCGATTCCAAGTTCATGTACGGAAAACATCATTTCATGTCAAAGTGCACTTCAGTATTCCTTCTTTTGTTCCCCTCCCTGGCTGCTTCAGCACCTAGATACATGAATCTGCCTGGTAACTGATGAGTAGTGTAGTGTGATCGTTCATCCTCACTACACTCCTCCTTTGGCAAAGATTGTTCTAATTGCAGCGAAGTCACCCAGGCTCTCTTCGTTCTTCTGATGATCTATCTACCTGCCTTGGTGATGTAGACACATTTGGTAAGCCTTCTATTCTGCTTGCTAGGAAATTCCTAGTTCCGGGTCTAGTTGCACCTGGACTCAGTTGGTCTTCTTACTCCACATTTGAGTCTGGTTCAAACACACCATATCCACCGGATGCCTTTACGGTTAAGGTCTCTTTGACAAGCTACTGTGCACTTGTTAGGTTCTGGTTGGTGAGTCTCCAAGCATCTTCTAATTCACACGCATCCATCCCTCGGTCTCCCCATGAGCCAATTGCCTTACCAATGAGTAGGCGTAGCACACACCCGTACATTAATTCGAACGACGATCTCCTCGTTGTTGTTTGTGGCCAGAAACGGTGAGCCAACAGAATCAATAGTAAAACTTCATCTAAGCTCTCTCCATTCACCGCCAAACGCTCCCTAATTGTACGGTTGTTTCTTCCCGTTGATCTGGTCGATTACGGGTGGTATGAGGTTATGCCAACTTTATTGATTCCCAAGCGCTCGAAACAGTTCCAGAACACCTCACTGTCGAACCACTGGCTTTGATTAGTCAGTATGCTTCGTGATCTTCCGGGATTTGTAACAGTGTGTTCTATCACAACCCTACATACAGTGCTTGCACGCTGGTCTGATATGGTGGCTATTTCACTCTATTTATGAAAAGTTCAGTCCTGATGATGATGTATTGGTTTCCGTCAGTTGTGAGTGGAAATTGGCCCATCACGTCCACCGACCGTAATTCTCAAATTTCACTGAGTGAACAATGCGCTCCGAAAGCTTTTACTTCCCGATACCCATCATCTTCTGGCGGCTGCCCTTCAGACAGGAGTTGTTCGATCACCTTCCAGATCGCTGTATCTGTTGTGATCCAAGAACGCGGATGGCACAAGGGTTGTTTATTCGACAAAGGGACCCATTACGACCAAAATTCCCCAATCTCATTGACCGAAATTGGTAGTACGGTATACTGACTAGGGTAGTTGGAGCTCTTCAGCAGTACATAGGTGGTAACGTCCTTCTTCATTCCCAGCCAGTATGCCCTTTGCCTCAGCATCTCATAAGTTCGATGACATCCCGTATGAGTCAACTGATGACATTCCTTCAAAATTGCCTCTCTCAACCTCGTCGGCATAACAGGCACGCTTATTCCATCCCGCAGTCGACGCATTAAAATGCCCGCACTATTCAACCGCAATTCCGACAAGTACGTTCTGAAGGATGTTATCTCCGGAATTTCCTCGTTCTCTGGTTGTTGTTCTCCCGATAGAAGTTGATCAATCACCATTCGGATTGTCGAGTACGCCCTCTGCGCTGCCTGTAACCTCCCGGGGTCATTCTCCAGTTCAATACTGTTCACTCCGATCACGTCCTTGTGAACTTCATCCATATGCCGCATTGGGAAAAGCAGATCGGGAACATAGTTCTCTCTACCAGCTACATGGCGAATTGTGAAGTCGTACTCCTGCAATCGCAATGCCGAACGAGCCAGTTTCCCTCGTGTATCCTTCGCCGATTTAATCCACTCCAACGGTTTGTGAT
>LUCH01003074.1:18894-37522 GCA_013368495.1 Paragonimus heterotremus | reverse complement strand
TGATGATGATGATGATGATGATGATGATGATGATGATGATGATGATGAGTGATGCTGCACTCTGATGATCCTTCTTGCAGTCTTCTTGTGGCTTTTCCGATGTCAACAATTTGCCCTGTACCTGCTGCTGAATATCCGCGGTATGAGTAGTATAATATGATCGCTCAACTCCACTTCACCAGTGATGTATTGCTGTATATGGTGATTATGATGATGATGATAATGGTCAGAATCCACGAAATAGAAGTCCCTCCCTATTCAATTATTAGGTGGTGAGTGCTCTTGAAGTATTTAACCTGGTATACATAACGATGGGGTATTAAAAATACTTTATTAACCCAACCTCCATCACTAGTAATAAACTTCTCACAGTGATCGCACAACTTCGCATCAACTCTCAAATGGACGTTCTCTGCCCGTTGGGTTCAAGTGATCTTCTCTACGCGGCTTCAGTTATTTACTAGATAAGATTGGTTACCTTGAAGTTGCACCTCAGATTTGTAAACAAGTGGAAATCACTAGGGCTCTGGTATGAGGAGCCAAGGGGGCGGAGAAACTCGTAGACTCTACGTTGATAAAGGATTCAAGCGTAAACTGACAACTTCACATTTATATTCACATTCACTCATCAAATATATGATCAGTCGAACAATTCTGACCGACTGGAGAAGACTTCCAACTCTCAAATCTGCGGTGGAGTGATCGTCTTCAGAGTTGGCATTATTAAACTGCAGTTAAAAGTAGGCACGGAGAGAAACCTTTCAAGGAAAAAGCCTTCCATCCAAAGAAGCAGTTTTACGAGACTTAAAGTTATATGGTGTTATGTATCAATGTCGAAGAAATAAGCAACCCAAAACCACGTATGAGACACTTGAGGAGTGAGGTGGACACAGTCTATCATGGAGAAACAGTCGGACCAAACCTAGGTTGTTTGCTCGCCGACCGTAGGGTGTAGCATTACAGTACACAAAGCCGTTCGTGAATCATCTTTATATATCGTTCTGCCAAACTAAAAGTTACATCCACCAACGTGTATCTACTAACCACAAGGAGGTGTGAGCGATGCTGTTCAGTGATAATTTCTCCTAAGTGTGTGTGAAACGTCTACAGTTGCATTTGTCTATCCACAGCATGTGTCATGGTTTAGCGAACAAAGATAGTCCTTGTTCTAGACGATAAAATAAAAGTGTGTCAAGTAGGTGAAGGCGGCGAGTCTCAACAACTGTTGTTAATCCCCGTTGGCTTCGCGAAAATACGCTAGACTACCTTAATAACAAGCCACGTGGATTAAGCAAAACTCTGTCTATTCATCTATAACCATATCGTTCTTAGGGTGTGTAGTAACTTGGTAGTAAAATGTAGTCCTGATAAGATCTGAATATCAGTCATTGGCACGTGGCTGTTTGATGTTCTCCATTCACAGTAAGAGATGTTGGTAACAGTAAGACACGTTTGCGCTTCCCGGAAGAGCTTCCGGGTCTTAGATAAACAGTGTATTCATATACAAAGTGAACATTGCTAACGCGGTTCAGCACAACTTTCCCATTGAAGTAAACCGTGACCAGCAACCTTATTTGAACAGGATGTCACACCCGAGTTTTGCTCTTGTCAGAATTCAGAAATGCCGCTAACTGGCGGCTGAACGGTATCCCACGTGCTCGTTAAGCGAGCATATTCATCACTGCGTCACTGACCTCAGTCTGGGGGTGACCGAAATAATTCGTCCATATATTCAGACATAACTTGTGTGTGTACGCAGGCACACTCAAGTTTACGAAGACTCGCTTGTCTAAGAAAACAGAAAATGTATTACTTTGAAAGGTCTACTACATTCGACGGTCTTCGGCGGAAAATACTGTTTTTAGATTATACAATGAACTAGGTAAAATAATTCACCCCTTTTACAAAACGATGCTTCGAGCAATTTAATTTTGTTGTGATCGTTCAGAGCGTTAGTGTGCCGTGCCCTCGTACTACATGTTTCTCTGTACAAATGTGCCCACCGAAAGTCATGAAGTCATTGAAGATTTTTGTCTTTGAAACGAAATATCTTAATAGATTCGTCCGGTCTGAACATGCATGTCTTTATTTGAGACGTGCCCCACCGTCGAGTGGGATGTCTTTCGCTATGAACGGACTCCTATTATTTGGCCTGGATGACAACACATACTGCTCGTTTGTTTGATATAAGAATGGTTACGATCAAACTGCAAAATCGAAGACTCAGTACGAATCACTCTTCCAAGTGAAGCTAATGGTTCAGAAATCAGTTTGCACGTGTGACACAAAACAATTATGGGTACGTTATAAAATTGTTCAACGGAACAGCAGAAGGGCAAATAAGTGAGCTCTTTCGTACTGAACATATTTTCGAAGTTTTGACTTTGTGATAGCGCAGAAAAATGTATTCTCGTTTAGACATGTACATAATAATGTACATCATAATGTACACACAAATAACACGATATTCAGACAACAAGATCAATATTCCCAAGAATTCCCGCGGCCTTTAAGAAAGAATAAGCTGAAGCTGATTGCTGTATACGCCTCACGGTCGTCTGTGTGCCCCACACTCGTGCTGAGACTCGAGCTGCATTCTGATTGGTCATGTCCTCATCGGTCAACGGCTCATTCGTCCAAGCACATAAGTGTGACACTACCGCTCGGAAATGACACAATATGACATGCACTTTCTCTGAGTCGTGTGTCCTTCCTACCGTCGTTATTGCTTGCTCGGCTTAATGTTGATTACACACGAATAGGAGTACAACACTGATGTTGCATTAAACGAACCTGTCCTATCGCTTTCAATCGGCAACCTGCGGATCCCCATTGGCGTGATGCAGTCATACAGTCAACCGAAATTTGCAGGGCTCAGTGGAAAACAACATTTACGAAGTACTTGGATTTGCTACCGCATGTCACTATTTACAGTGAAAGTCAGAAGCTAAAGCTGCTTTGTTATTTGCTGACCAATGAAAAGCAACGTCACTTCGACGCACTTGACTTGCGATCAGAAATTTCGATGAACGATGCTCTCGTTATGTTCGACTGACCATGGTGTTGAAGAACGGACATATTCACAGAAAGATTTGGGTTTTGTCATTTGAAACAGGACGCTCCGGAACCGTTGGAGCAATTTGCATCCCCTCAATTGGCGGAACTGAGCCAACAGCGTACTCAGTGCACAGTTCTACTCTCACTGGGAAGCAACATCACGGGTTTTCAGAATTCAATCTCCCTTCACCGGACATTCGAACGGTGGTCATTTGTGCACACCGGCGTAGGACAGTTGTTGATATGGAATTCCACTCCACCTCCTGGATAACATAACCGCACCCGATTCCTCTGGTCAAACGAGATTTAGTGACTGGTCATGATGGAAATGGTTTCGAACTACTTGGTCGAACAAATCGGTGGTTCCAAATGGGTTCATCCCACGGTTACGATGTTAAAAAGGGCGATACGTTATGAATATGCGATGACCAGAAGGCGGTAAATAGACAGATTGTGTCGGATAAATTCATACTCCCAACGACCGATGGGCTACTGGTCAAGACGGCTGACGCTCAGTTTATCCTAAAATCGGATTTAAGGGAAGCATTTTCCTACATGCCGTTAACACCAGAATCCAAGTTCTTTACAGCAGATGGACTTTTCCGCCGTTGGAAACGTTGTACCTACCAGTCAACCTACAGAAAGCTGGTGTCAATAATACAATCTGGGTCCGCTTGAAAGAGCGACAAACAAGCAGAGGTCAACCGGCACTGTCGAGACCGACTGGAATGCCTCGTGCCTGTGAGCCAGGCACGTACGAACTTACAACCGACCGCAAGGTCAATGTCAGACTGTTCTACACGACTCTGGTGCAAACAGACAAATCAACACAACGTCGGTCAGCCCGTCACATGACACAGACCATACGCTACAGCTTTGACAGACTATCGAGCTAGAACGGAGGTGGCGTATACGCGTCAAGGCCGCCTGTGTGCCCCACACTCGTGCTGAGACTCAGGCTGCGTTCTGACTGGTCGCGCCTTCAAAGACCGACGGTTCATTCGTCCACTCACATAAGGATGGGGCCACCGCTTGTAAATGGGACAATATGGTTTGTGCTCCTACTGAGTCACGTGTTCTCTCTACCGCTGTTACAGCCTGTAAGGCTCACTGTTGATTGCCAAATAGAAGGCTGATTAACAATAGCCTCAGACATACTGCGATCGCCCACACGGAAACTGCACAGTGCGACCGGTGAATTGGCTAAAAGTACACCGCTATCTTCTGCTCATAATCAAAAGCTTGCCATCATGCTGGCTTTTCATGTTTATATTACTTTGTTAAACTATAATCAAACGTACGAACAGGGCTAATATTAACCACTTCCAGAGGTCGCCTAAGAAGCGTGCTGAAGAATCAACTTCGGTGGACCCAGTTAGTACATATTGAGCTTTTGTTCAGTGCAGCTGAGTACACTACAATTAGAAGAATTGACACTGAGTTTTTAGTGAAAAATGCAATCATGCAAGCCTAATAATATTTATGTTGAAGATATATTCGCAAATCTTTTCGATCGATTGTCAGACCTTCCGCTAACTACCACTAACAACTTGGGCTGACTTGAAACCGAACTCTGATATAGCTTGAGGGTTCGTCATGACTCCAGCGTACTATCACGAACATGCACCTGCGACCGGTAGGAGAACATAGGTCAAAAATCGTAGAAATACTGGTCATTTTAGACAGAAGTGTGTTCGTGCGAAACTGTTAATACTGATGGATATTTTGGCAAATAAATAGGGCGAACATGGCTGCTGAAATAGAAGGCCGAATAGGACGGAATCTTCGACTTTTCCTGCAATTATATACAGTTAACCAGCTAACGTATAAACCTCTTACAGCGTACAAATCGTTGACGCCTCAATACAATGACCTATCGACTACGCAAAAGATTGGAATACCGCCTGAGCCCATTCTGGTAATGACAAACTCCTCATGTCACAAATTAGGATGGAAACAAAATATTAAGGTATACTCTAATAAAGAGTCTTCTGAATTGATTGGTGACTAGACACTGTCAACCTTGTCAGTGAATTATGGTGTTAAGTAGCCTTTCAGTCACTGTCCACTACCCTCCCGCCACACGAGACAGTTCATCATGTATATGAGCTCTCTGAGACGAATCAAATTAGTTTACCTCTTCTCAGTGCTATTCTGAGGGATATTGTACTATTGTGAATTGGAAATGTCGATTTCTGTTTTCTCAATAGGTTTTACCGCAAATTGGGTAGCAATGAGAAGTCCACTATGGTCCACATGAGCAGACTTTTCAGACTAAGGATTGAACGACGGTTATCTGCAAACACAGCAGGTTTGTCATATTACAAACGCTAGGCTGTGACGTGCTAATATTCGGTAGTCTTGAACATAAAGTAGATTACCTGGGGAGATGCCTAAATAGTTGTTACCCCAAACTGAAAGTAATGTATGGACTAGAAAACAACACCCGTTTTCGGATCCTAAATCTATTGGTAGGCCATCGGTGAAGGGGTTTTGTTTATATGAAATCCGTGCAATCCGGACGATACTTGAACTGTCACAATTTTGTGCCAGTGAATAAGGAATACATTGTTCACAAGAGCAAAATGAGGCTGTACAACAGACAATCTTGTGTAGAAACTAGACTTGAATATGTCTTTACCATAATCTAAGGGTTACTCTAAAAATACAGTGGGCCAAAACTTCCATCCGAACGAGTGATCACCATGAGAAGAAAGATTTACATTGATCTGCCTTTCAATGGCGAGCACAGCACTCGTCAAACACAAGGATTAATAACTTCGATTGAATGAAAACTTGACATAATTGAACTCTGTGTACTCACGTGAACCCAGAATGTACTTGCGTCGTCAGTCAAAGGAGGTTAGTATGTCGTTGCTACCTTACAATGTGTCTACCAACTTATGCGTAAGCGAAAGGAAAGTTACATAAGCAGGCTAGAAAGAGGTTTGGCCTCTGGCATAAACGATCATCCGTCCATGTGGGTGCAAAAGTCCACGTCAGAACACTCAGACAACCAGCGTCTCCGCGTAATAATCGAACTCGTAAGACTGGTAGCAAATAATACACTAGCTCAAGCCCAATACTGGCTTCTACACAGTGGAAATAGAGGATCAAGGGGGCTATGAATACAGTTACGGTCTACGTATATTTCGGGTTAAGGAATGTGAGACAGACAGGCGCTAATAAACCCCCGTTCTCCTGGCGCTTGAGCCTCAGAGGGCTCGTCTGTCGGAGCAATGGCAACAAGATGATCGGGACACTCTTGATTGACCGCAGTCGTATCCCTCTAGGTCATGGACACAGCCATGAGGTGCTGTTGTTTGGGCACTACAAGCCCTTAGCCTGCGACCATCACACCCCGTCCGCAAAACACATTTTGATAACCGGTCATGTTATCGACCCAACGTGCGCACACAGAATCCGGTCAAGTCATTCTAATGCAAGGTTCTTGCTGTTTGCTGGGACGGTCGCCATTAATCGATTCAGGCCGACCGTGTTCAGAAATAAGTGTTCGTGAATCAATCTCTGTCTTCGAATTGGCGACCCTGACAAACTCATCTTTGACTGTTTCATACAGAAAAAAAAACATTTAACGCAAACTTGGTAGAGTTCAATCACTCGAACAGAGAGTCTACGTGTTCCATCAGACCGCCGGCTATTATTAAGGACAGTCATGATTTCAGTTACAACATTCCTGAGGAAGGTCACTGGAGGTGGTGGAAACGTAGAGTATTTTATAACTTGTTCGTAACGCTGTGTTATTCTCAATCCATTAATTAGTGGCTATGATTCACCAGTTAACTAGTCTGAAGCAAAAATTGTTGGCTACGCACTGTGACACCACGGCATCACAGCTGGAGAGTGCTGTGCAGTGGTTGGTCGTAGGATCCAGATTCTACACTAAAAGTGAAAATGGACTGATTTTTTCCAATACATGCGGGGAGTCGTCAGGGTAGATGACCGAAAGCATAGAAGACGCGAGTAGTAAACATGTTCACAAACAAGAAATTAATCAGCAGCACAGCTCAGATGCCAAAAGACGCTAATAAAAATCCGCACGACTGATTTGTGAATGCAAAAAGCAAAAATACCCGGTTTAAGTCCATTGCCTTCAAAGGAAAACCCTTTGGAATCTTTTGAGTTAACATATGTGTGACGATCTCGACAGGCAATGGTTGGCTTGCGAAGTTTCTTTGAAGAATCTACTTCATCTACTGTATCCTCTTTGGAGGAGATGCTGATGTATCCGTAGTCTTTGTGAAGGGCCGGATAATTCGTCTACAGACAATAAACGAGAGGTGGTTACACATTGGATGAGGCTGCACCTTTTAACAGGAAGAACTATTAAGGAAGAAGGGTTTGCGAAAAACCATTCATTGTTCTGCTAGAACGTCTTGTACAAAGTGACACCGTTATTAATAGAAGGAGGCAAGAAGCCGATATTGCTCCAAAAATAAAGGTTACCCATTTTCCACAGAAGTCATGAGGTGATTGCAAAGGTACAAATGGTGGTCTCATCTTGGCCGAGAATCCTGAATAGCTAGACGATACTCCTTGATAGAAAGATGCTAATTTCATCCGACAGCTGTTCCGCCCAGACAGAAATCCTCCTGAATCACAATGCTCGTCATCCCGCCCTAAAATATGACATCGCTTGTTAAGACTTCTAACTCAGGAATAAGTCAAGCTCTCAAGCTGAAGCACGGAAAACGTTTTTGACTGCAGGTTAAATCTATGACGGACTTGATGACATCAAACGGTGAAGCAACTGGTCAGGTGAGCATGAGGAACCGCAACATACGTGTTTACCCGTAGCAACAACAAAGGAAGAAGTTTCCGTTTCCACTATCGGATCATATTCCGGTCATCGTGGTTTACTGTAAGACAAACAATGAATAAAACCACCAAATGAGCTTTTTTCTAACAGCACAAAAACGTCGTTAAGTTGTTGTGTCGGTTAAACCCTCAGATTTGGGGACGGAGAATGTGCGCCTTTGTAATTTTCCTTTCAAAACCAGGTAACACGGTAGAATGTACCTGTGATCATCTGGAAGACGCAGAAGAACAAAAAGAAACTGTACTGACCAGAGAAGTGATAATACTGGTTGTGTGGCGTTGAGTGTGTTTCAAGGAATAATCCAATGTTCCTAATCAAAGTAACTAGTTTTCAGTATACTGTGTAGTAGGAATCACAAAAAGTCAGGAAGTCCACGAACATTGGATAAATATGTGGTTGATAGCAATGAACAGTGTACACAGGGAGTGCAAATAAAAGTGGTGTTTTCTACCTTTTTGGGATAGTAGTGAACACGGAAGTTCTAGTTGTCCCTGAAAAATGGTCACTCAGAGAGGTAGTCGTGAATTTCGATGAACAACTATTCAGTAGTACTATACCAAAACAAAAACATCACCAGTTTTACTCGTAATCTGTTTGTACATTGTTTGCCATTACTAATTGTATGCGATTGACGACGTGAGCAGTCCTCATAAGTTGATGTGATCGAGTGTTTAGGTGGGCTAATTTATTTGTTCACTGTGAGGTTAACGGCGCTGCAGTCAACGTAAGTAAGTGGACCAGAATTTACTTGCACTCTGGAAAGGGACATACACCACTGTTGAGCGGTAACATGAGCGAAGCTCGACTTCAGGACCTCCTGTGGAAAGAAGTTGGCTGAAGGTTCAGTAACAATGCAAACGCTACGGACAAAGGTGGATAGTGCCCTCAATTATTACCCAGTATAAATACTTGTCGAGGAAGAACGTAATACAACAGTTGTGTCAGCCAAAATAATGCAGGTCGTACGCAGAATAGAGTGGGAAGTGGTGGCTGGATGAATAATCGTTAATCATGAATGGCCGAGTAAAAAATGCGGTCTAGATTATCATTGCAACAACAGATTGCCTGGTCACTTCGCTAGTGTAAATACGTGAGAGTATAGCAAGTCTGAGAGACTGTAGGAATCTTCAGTTTGAGTGCGCATACACATAGCTGAAAACCATGCTGATCATATTTTGACCAGTATGTTCTCGATATTTCGTCCTCATGTAGATACAATAATACCAGAAGGGTGATAGAGTGTAACCGATCGGAGCAATTTCAGTCAGGCAAGTCACATGCCAAAGAACAGAGCTGTTTTCAAAACCAATCCTGAGACACTATCATCATTGGTTCAGACGCGGCGAAACACGAACGGTCAATAGCACCATCCTCGTTTATCTGGTCGAAAGTTAGCAGCAGGTAAACAGCGAACAATACTGTTGAGGACGTACTGTGTGACATCCGGATGATGAACGCTCCACATTTATGAAACAATCAGAATCTAGCCGGTATTCGGAAATCAAAAACGCACGCCTTAGCCTTGAACAGATTGGTACGATGGCTGACTAGTGTCACCCAGCTAACCAACGAGCGAGACGTGAAGCGACGAAACGAACATCACATTACTTGATGGTCAACTATTTACGGGGGGTTTCTGTCTGAAGTCTGATCGATATGTCCATCACTCAATCGCCGTATGCAATCGTATCGACCAGAACATTGATTATCAATATATCTTTCTCCTCAATGTTGCTATGACTTCATAGCACTACCTTATTAGACACTAGAACACACCAGCAACTTGACAAGAACCGTAACCACATCAAGCGACGAAGTGTTTACGGAGCAATAAATGAACTGCATGTGCCGCTTTGATTGAAGGAATCGGAACGTGGTGGGTCTGTCGGCCTGTGAGACTAAAGATGCCCCCTTCAAGAATGCATGCGTTGTTTTCAGCGCTTTTACGAATGTAGGTAGTAGTCCCAACGTGGGTGTAAAACAACAGATGTCGGTTATAGGATTCTTCGTTCGGACAGAACACCTAAGGCTACACATGTGGCAACCATACTAACAAGCCAACAGGAGTTGCCAAAATCGAAAGCCAGTCTTTACAAATGGTCAATCTGGTCATTGTTGAACCAGTCACGATTAGACCAATAAGAGAAAATGCACTGAGGGAGCCTGTAGAAGGTGTGTGAGAAAGCGTCACTATGTAAGGCTCGTTTGAGGCATACTAACCTATACAGTCAACATGCTACTGATAAAGGACCAGGGATCCGGATTCCTGTGGGCTGAACAACGCTTACGTCTGTACACAACTTGCACATAACGAATAACTTTGACACAAGCTTACTACAGTGGGGAACACAGGACAGTTTTACTGCTGTTTATTAGCCGTTTGGATTCGAGCAAACATTATCAACGAACCCTATGACGGTAAACCGAAATCGGTCCACCCGAATAAGGGATCGGCCATCAAATGTGAGTGGTATTCAACCAAACAAAATAATCAAGTTGCCTTGATCACCAGGAACAACTCTAGTTCAACATTATTGACAGCGGATGCAGACGTCGCCCACTCACTTCCATAATGATATTTCACCCTCAAAGGTATACTTCTGAAATTCAACATTTGTCGTCGAGAGGAGCCGCTGGACCAAACGCACTTACCAGACACACGGTAAAGCAACAGAACACCACCGAATTGGTGAAAACTAAAACAAGAGGTCTTACCCCATTAATTAATTAGTAGCAATGATGTAATCACAGTAGTCCCTACAGGTTAAGACGCAGGAGCGGTTGTTCAATGTTTAACAGAGGCTCGTGAACGATCGCCTTTGGTTCTCAAATGACAAGAAATACCGCCCAATCTACCGAGTTAAGGCCACCCAGTGTAGGATTCTGTCCACAGTAGAAGCCATTGGAACTCACCGGTATAACCTACTTCTGTGCGTCCACAAAAGTTTTGTTCAAACTTTGCATCTGTCTTGGCCATCCCCCCGCTCTGTTAAGCTGTCAAGACCCATTGTTCAAGTGGGTACTGATTGTAGTGTGACGTTAAATTGATTCACCTCATTAAGCACCCGTTCCCCGTTTACCCCCTTAATGATTCCTCTGTAAAATGTGTGATATAAATGTGATGTATTTACCCTGATGATGAATGACTGAAAATGCGCTTGTTCGCTACAATATTTTTCAAATACCGTAGAATAAAGTCGTGACACCCCTGAACACGCTCACAAACCACACTACCTTCCGATGAATAGTTGACTCTATCGGTACATGAGTACCGTAAGCCTGCCTTCACATGTTATACAACACGTGAACTTTATTGATCATTCGTCGTTCGCATCAGCTCATGTTGACAATAGCCGTGGTTGACTGACCTCATGGTTCCGTCCAAGAGAAGAGTTTTACACTAAAAGACGTGCAGAAAATTACAGCTTTGTGGCAAGCCATCGTGATGGAGCCTATGGTCTGCAAGAAGAGCCATATTTTGACAAGCGGTTCACAGCCCGACCGTGGCAAAACCTAACGCAGACAGAGCAACCAATCAGAATGCACATGCATTTAAATATTGATTCAGTGGTCGTTTGGCTTGCTTCCTCGATGATGTCCAAATACGCACACAAACTAATCACACAGATTATTTTTATTGCGCGACATCAAACAGCGAACTATTTGGACAGCCAAACGGTCAACAGAGCCGGAAGATGAGTAAGAACTATCACAGATGTGTGCGCGTACGTACACGTTGTGGGCCATGAACGAACGCGTGGAAAGGCATGCACTAGCCGACGTCATCTTTGTCATACCTCGGCACTATCTGCTTTCGCTAGAACGAACACAAAGAAGAACCCAGAGCAAAAAAGAACTGACCAAACGAGTCCGTGAGCAGTTATCCAAACTGGTAAACGAAATGATGCTTGAAAAAGGGAATAGTCGCATAGAAAATGACATGATACTGATCTGAGGATTAAACCGGGTTCAGTTTGGAGTGAAATTGTGAGACGAGGGTGAGGACGGGTGTTGTGGCAACGCGGACCACGGGGAGTCACATCACCAGAGTGATACGCGATCATTGAACATCGATGGAAGGAATGAAATGCATGAAGTCAATTCGGGCACGCGTGAGACAGAAGGAAGAAAAGAAAGTGTAAAAGAGTTAGTCTCAGAGAAAATTTGAGAGAACAAGTGTAACAAACGTTATGTGAAAAAAGTAAGTCGGTCTGAGGTTAGTCAGAATCAGTTTTGAAAGTACAGCTGCTTGAATGAGGATAGCCAAACAGGCCAAACGAGTGCCGCATGAGTGTGAAAAAAATGACGTTATGATGCGGCAAAGGATGGGGGTGGATCGATAGACAGGTATAAAAGGAGCAGGTTGAAAGACTAAGGGTTTTGGTACGGAAAAGGCACAAATGTAGTCGAATAGGGTCTGTGTACGTGAATCTGATTAATGCACAAGTAGCCTGAAAAAATATCTGACGATTAAAAATGACAAAAAGAACCAAACGGCGAGGAAGAAATATGACAAATTGTCATCCGATTTCGATAGAAAACAAACAGAGAGGTCCAGGGATGAACAGCAGTAGAAAATAAAAATAACAAAAGTGTTCTCGAAAAGTAAACTGGTTTTGGGTGAATGTCGGTGAGTAATGTATGAGCTGGATATGAGAATGAGCCTGATGGAATGTCACGTGGTGAGTATGTAAATGTGGGCAGTGAGGAGGAATGGCGAATGACAAATCACAACGAGACTGCACAGGTTAGTCGAATGGGAATTTCGATGAGCAGTGTCAGTAATGAAATCGAGCGAGGCGCCCATCGGACATGGATGAACAACAAACGACAGCGTGATGATGGCAAACAAACACACATAAAGACAGCAGCCAGTGGACGACAGAGAGGGAAATGCAACGACGTGTTCGATGGTTTCGTGGATGACAGAACGTCCGGGATTGAATGACGGATGAGAATGAGGAGATTACGGACTAGCGTGAAGATCGAAATTAGACCCGCTGACATTTGGTCAAGTGACGACTGACTGCAAACGAGGCTGATAAACAGTAGCAAGCCAGAGTGTAGACCAGTTGGTTTAAAAACACGTCGACGTCACAACATAGTGAATGGATTAATGAACGGCAGAACATAGGTGTGTTTCATCTGGCCGAAGTCTAGAGAGCAAAGGGTGCCGACGAACTCGTAGTCAAGGCGGTCGTCGATACAACATCAGTAAAAGAATCACCGGAGCATTGGGCTGAACTTTCGGGTTGAGCTTCGTTCACAGGCAAGGAAGACGAGAACGTGCGCGGTTCATTGGAGGACTTAAATGAGGTAGCACTTACCGGAGGGATGTCAGGAAAACGACGACAGGCCTTTTTCCACCGACACTGATTGCACCACTGGTCACGATGCTCAATTCCGTATATTCTGCGGCACTTCCTAATCTCGGAACGACCACCATATGATGTACTAGTTGTGGTTGAGACTGACGAGCCATATACAATAGTGTTGCCGGTAACCGTTTCAGAGATAGTACGTTGCTTCCGAGGCACTGACGGATGCCGATGCGATTGATCCGTATAAGATTTTGGATGGACGTCCCTGACAGCCAGAGGAGACGGTCTGTTCGTAAAAGTCTGTGCATCACGAGCGGTTGTAGAACAAATAGGTTTCTGAAGTTCAGTTGTCAATTGCATGATCTAGCCAGAGAACCAAAATTAGATAGTCTTATGGTTCATATTATGAAAAGGATATTTAAATTCGTTCAAAAAAGTCAATATCGTCGACAGCAAGACATCCTGTGGTTTATAGTGATGTTCAACTGTTATACAACCTTAACGAAATATCAGTGCAGGTGAGAGGTAGACAAAAATTCAAGGGCGCAAATTTATGCGTAAAACCCATCATAAACTTGGGCAAACGGTATCTACTGCAGACGAACAATCGAGTTGCGAACGAGGTTGGAGTGACGTCCATAAGACAGCTCTACCACTGATTCCATTGGTCCATTTTTTAATGGTTGAACACAGGCACTGGCGAATAAATGTGTGAACGTCCTACTCAGAGAGCTGTGTCACTCAATTGTAAGGCACTATCACTATCACGACCATCTTGTGCAGGGTCCCGTTAGACTTTGGAATGAACTAGGGTGGCGAAGACCTCTGTCTTATGCATCCCGACGCCTCTGGTATAGTCCCCTAAGTATATAAAACAGTCAACAACCCCCATAACTTCATCATTTGACAATAAATCATCATCATCATAGACAGCAATACATCAGTGGTTCACACTTATGCTTAACTGCCACACAACCACAAGGGGAAAAAGTTATATGAGAAGAGAGTAAAAAAGGGAGGGGAATGGACCGCAACCAAAACAAGCCGTGTACTCAGGGACTGCATATGCCCAGAAATATATGACAGAATGCAGGGTACTCTCTAACACCATCGGTGCCGTCTGGAAGTTGTCGAACAGAGGCGTCTTGCTCCTTGCATAAACGAGATCTCTCGGTCTATTACCAAGTAGTAAGTATTCTACGAATATAACATACAGCTCCACAGTATTTCACATGTGAATAGAGGAATTGCTTTAAATGTCGTTGAAACAGCCACGAGACAAAAGCCTAACCAGGCTAACTCGATATCTAACCTCTAGCGCTCAGTGGAACGTCGACCTCAGTATAGAGAGATAACACAGTACGTGAACGGCTACCTAAGACCCCGTGGATGCTTTACAGAGGAAATACGCAGATGACATGAGTAAAAAAGTAGGCATATAAGATCTACGGATGTGTGTAAGCGGTCGTACGCATGCATAAACCATACGGTTGTCTGCCACAATCGTGGACTGCACAAGAGTCCAAGGGAACGATCGCCCTTGATCACAACAGTGAGGATCGGAATTGGTGTGATGCACGACTAAAGTAGCGTTGAAAAATAACCACTCATTGATTCAGCACTAAAAGCTACATTGAATACGGCAGAGTAAAGTCACGTGCTTCACACGTACGACAACCGCATACAAGGGCGCCAAAAGAAACAGACATCAACGCTTATAAGCAAGTAAGACTACAAGCCGACATGTGCTGTGAAAATGATAAGATTTTGCTTTACCTCATCAGCTTTTTACTGAACAAAATAAATAGGTACCTCAGAACGCGGCAAAAAACAGTGCAGCGGAGTGAATAGGGGAAAAGGGTCGCAAATTGTAATGCAAAATTATCGTCTGAGTTAACGTATTTAACTCACAGAGCTATCGCCGCCAGTTTGACTCAGTGCCAAGGGGTTAGGACCAGTGTTACATGAAAAGGCAGTTGTGTTCCTATTCGTGTGCAGTCAACATTAGGCCTTACAGACAATACCAATGGCAGGGAGGACGCGTGTCTCAGATAAAGTATATGCCATATCGTGTCACTTACGAGCGATAGTGTCACGCTCATGTGCGTGGACGAATGAGCCGTTGATCGATGAGGGTACGACCAATCAGAACGCAGCCTGAGTCTCAGCACGTGTGTGGTCGCCGATCGAATATCAGATGAAGAGAGCTTAGGCTCTGAAACCCCGTGATGTTGCTTCCCAGTGAGAGTAGAACTGTGCACTGAGTAGATGTGTTTTGTTAATAACAATGGAGAGTAATCACCAGAAGTTCCTTGGCTCACTTGCGCAACTTGACGGGATCTGCAGCATCGGTCAAAATGACCTCGTTTACCCCAGCTCTTGCAGTCAAGTTTAAGAGCAAGGCATGTCTGAAAGTCTGCTTTATGCCACTTACTACCACAACAGTAACACACTGGAGAAGTTGTCGAAGGCATGGGAAAGGAACGCTGTCTTACTAATGTCAAAACTGCCTGGTTCTCCACTGAACACTAGTGTTCAACTGCTGCTGGCTTAATCTTGGGAGGGCTAACAGCCTGGCCCTAGGACAACTTCACTCTATCCTCAGTAAGTAGTGTCTCACGGACGCGGTTATCTTTTATTCCGGCGATGAGTTGCTGGGTCAGCATAACCCCATCAAGCTTATTCTTTGGGATACTCGAGTAATCAAATTGTCGGACTGCTCCTGTAAGGCGGGATGTAAACTGCTGCAACGGTTCCAGAGCGTCCTGTTTCAAATGACAAAACCCAAATCTTTCTGTGAATATGTCCGTTCTTCAACACCATGGTCAGTCGAACATAACGAGAGCATCGTTCATCGAAATTTCTGATCGCAAGTCAAGTGCGTCGAAGTGACGTTGCTTTTCATTGGTCAGCAAATAACAAAGCAGCTTTAGCTTCTGACTTTCACTGTAAATAGTGACATGCGGTAGCAAATCCAAGTACTTCGTAAATGTTGTTT
Organism: Paragonimus heterotremus; assembly: GCA_013368495.1. Taxonomy (NCBI): domain Eukaryota; kingdom Metazoa; phylum Platyhelminthes; class Trematoda; order Plagiorchiida; family Troglotrematidae; genus Paragonimus; species Paragonimus heterotremus. The sequence continues at coordinate 21,306 of LUCH01003074.1, read as the reverse complement.
TCCACTGAGCCCTGCAAATTTCGGTTGACTGTATGACTGCATCACGCCAATGGGGATCCGCAGGTTGCCGATTGAAAGCGATAGGACAGGTTCGTTTAATGCAACATCAGTGTTGTACTCCTTATTCGTGTGTAATCAACATTAAGCCGAGCAAGCAATAACGACGGTAGGAAGGACACACGACTCAGAGAAAGTGCATGTCATATTGTGTCATTTCCGAGCGGTAGTGTCACACTTATGTGCTTGGACGAATGAGCCGTTGACCGATGAGGACATGACCAATCAGAATGCAGCTCGAGTCTCAGCACGAGTGTGGGGCACACAGACGACCGTTAGGCGTATACGACAGAAGCTAAGCCGATTTGGTGGGCAAAAGTGCCCAAAAGCTTACGAACGCTTTAAGCAGACGGAAATCAAAAGGGTTTTTAACTCGTTCCGAACCAAAGAATAACTTTTTTGAAACTTTCACATCGTGCAGATCACCTAACTGATGTTAGGTTTCGTATGCTCCAATTTATCTTAGGTCACGCGTAACCTGTTACTCGACTGAACTTTGATTGTCTTCGATCTGGAGGACAAATTTTACAAGCCTCAGACCGAATTCCCCTAGACGACTTGGTTTACATGCTATCCAACAGTTAGCTTTCGAACGTAACAACTGTACCTAGGGAGAAAGCTGAGGATATCCGATTTTTGGGTAGTTCCTTTAAAACAAAGTGTAGGGCTTTACCTTCTGTACTATACCACCTGTAGTCACTACACCCCAGAATATCCATAAATGTTCCGTCATAAATATACCAGAAATATTTTACCCACAGTCGTGTCACAAACGGTTCTGAAAAACTATAAAAACATCCAAGATAGTGCTGTCTCGGAAGAAGCTATTAATATGCATTTCTTCTGAGTTATCTGAAAGCTTAGATATTCTCTGATAAGTTATCCACAGGCTCTTGTTCACAACATTCTCAAATCAGGTTGCTGAACTGTTAAACAATGACAATTATGTGTGCTTATCGAGCCAGCAATCTGAAGAGATTTCTGAATAGGCTGAGATCAACACTCCAACCGGTCCATGCCAACAATTGAGTTCTACAGAAGACTGAACACTTGATACTCATTTTATGACAAAACGTTAGTGCTGTTACTTACACTCGTTTTACATAAGTTTATGAGCTTATGCAAAACACTTACGCCACGTTCCAGCGCAGTGTGGGACTGCCAAATACACAGTATTCTGTTTATCGTCGATGTTTATACTTTTGTTGTATTTGACATTATATAATGACGTATTTTGCGTTTATTTACAGAACCACTTCATTATCTCGCCCAGAATCCGTGTCTGGATTTGTCATTGGTCTCAGGAAAGCGTGTACTGAGTGACAGATTAAGCCAAGCCACTCGTAATATTTCATCGAACCCAGACCAGGCCAGGTCAGTTACTACAGACTATGCTTTCGTTATGCATGGGGTATGCGTTTCTGTATCCTCTAGAAGAGAGCAGTCACAACGGGATATGGTACAGTAAACGGCGGTAAAAAGTCACCCAGAAATGGCAGTTCGTTCAAAATTTACGTTAAAAATACATCCAAAACCATCACCCAGCGTTTGTTGTTGACCAAAAGATTGAAACTTACTTCATTCTTTCGACCTGACATCGACAGTATCAGATCGCCTTTCTAGCTGCTGAAAGTTAGTGACACACTGATGCCTTTAGACAACCGCCCTTCTATGAACGCCTCAGTAGTTTGTGCTGTCACCATCAGATAAATCGTGGAAGCAGCCTTGTGGAGTGTCTGCTGGATAGGGTATGTCAAAATGCCTAACTGAAGCGTTAATACCATGCCTGAAGTATCTCACCGACTGTTAGATGTTAACCTTACGTTTAACTGGTTTTGCTAAAGTGTCCGAGCGCCCATCAGTACCAATTACCAAGATGAAGTAATGTTTAACAGTAAGTTGTAGGGTTCTACATCCAAAACAGTGTATAGATCAATCGCACACGCAACACCATAAATTTCACTTCATTTAGCCGTTGCACTTACTGTTGTTTATCGGCAGCGCCAAACAACTGATACACGCAACGGGTTACCAGCACTGGTATACGAAGCAAATTCATCAGATATGACAGATTGGATGACATAGGCGGAAACCTTCCACGATCGATCAAAATGCGAGGAGCTGCCAATGGGTCGTAGTACCACCTTGAAAAGCCCTACAGGAAAGTACGCTTGTCGACATTCTAGGATGAACGGCGGAAGGACCAACATCACAACATAGTATTCATTCAGTCAACATATGGGGTACATCCGATCAACTGGAAGGAGATGTGGGTTTGAATCTCCTGATCAGCTCATCAACGATTCCAGCTAGAACAACTTACCACAAGAATATCTACCGGTAAAATTGTCCGAT
>LUCH01003074.1:5892-17256 GCA_013368495.1 Paragonimus heterotremus | reverse complement strand
CACAATCTGTTGACCAAGGACTAGAGGGTTACACGCAGATGTGACAAGGCTGGCCGATACTCATTATGAGGTGAATACGCCAAATATGCATCTTCAGTTTTATCTTGGGGAGTTGAGAGTGCTTTTTGAACAGAATATCGTTAGGAAAATTTTTACTGTGGATTCCCCTCGTGATAATCTTAGAAAAGTCTCATACAAACCACGACCTTGGAGAATAGTGTCAACATTTGCAATCTTTGAAAGAGGGATTCTGAGATTCATCATTAAGAAGATGATTAACTTGGAACTACAGCCTGAACCACTATATTCACAGGTGTTGCTCAAACATAACATGATTATGGTGATGATGAGAATGGCAACCAATCTGTGTAATGATATTTTGGTTTCGCATTTGAAGTGGTGCCTTTTAGCAAACGATCTCAAAGTCTACTCCAGTTTGAACGTCTGCGTCTGTGCAGTTACATTTAGCTTAGACCATTGGAGAATCAGTTCTCAATAACCGGGAATGCGAGTCATCTACGTGTATTGTCTCACACACTGTGTGTCAGTTCACTGGTAGTCGTAGTGATATTTATACAGACAGAACAGATGAATGGCTATCTCAGTTATCGGTCGGAAACAGCCTGAAATAGCTGAAATGACCGATGGCTAGTTGATGTGTCCGACGTAGTTCGGAAAATGTTAAAACATTGTGATGACTATTTACTTGAGTTCGGAGATGTGCTGGAAGAAGTCTTAATGAGTTCAGAAACAATGTAATCCATCAGTGTGCAGTCGTGTTTTAGCCTTCTTTTGTTTGGGATTGTAAATTTTCTTCGATGTAATTTTGCTTCATAATATCTAATCGCATATTCGTCTTGGTTATCTGAGATATCATTTTTTATGTACAGAAAATATCCGGCATAATTTCATTTCTTAATGATTAAAAGGCAACTTCCACATGACAATTTCAGAAGATATGTTGATATTCTGATTTTTTACTGATTATGATGGTTTCCTCTCATTTTCTAACTTTGTGATCTCCATACGTCTGACTTTACCTGTATTTTTTGTGAGATTAAGTCGAACACTCAACTAACATTTCCACACGTTTTTCTTACAAACCGTCATGACAATACGCTGCACCATTCGATTTACCGTTAAAGTGGTTTTGAGTGTCCAGTATTTATCGATCTCAAGCTAAGTACGCTTGATCTACAGAAGGCGTCTGGCTAAAACGTTGTTTACCAGAGTCCCACAGATTTGTACAGCTGGTCGTCTGACACAAAAACGGCATGTCCGTGAAAGGATATCCGGAGAAATAGATATCCATTAATAAGAAGAAAAAGTTAAAAGAACCTAGTCTACGCAACTCGGGAAAAGATGTCTTCATCAAACTGCAGTTCTGAGGAGATTATTGGTTCACCGTAGTGAGTCATTCAATTCAGTACGCTGTGAAGCGTGCATATCCTGCAGCTCGAGGAGTTGGCTATAGAAAAATCAGACGTTATGCGTCCGTTTCGATCAGAATGCACACAGTTAGGCTAAGAAGGGTTGGGTTAAAGCACCCGACCAGCATAGGCTGGGCAAACTAAACGCGTAGTGTAGGGAAAAATGGACGGAGAAGTTAGCCTCTGTCAGTTGGTTTAGTTCTAACAGAAGAAGTCACGGCTTTTGCTTGCAGTTGACTACACTGCGTTATCTGGATATCCACGCACCCTCAGTGTGAACAAAGGGAGCAGTAAACGTTCGTTACTACAGCGTACCGACTGACTGCATCGCCCTTATTGACTGGAATTCATGTTGACTGCTGACTCAAGATTTGACTCCAGGAAGTTGGAGGAAAGCGTACGCGAAGGCAGGCGAAGTGGTGATGGCACGAGCATTCCATACTCCTAGGTAATGGTGTTTTGGCTTAGGCACGGGTCAACTAAAAATAGTTCAACTACAATGGATGGGTGTTTAGAGTTAGTAATGTCTATCGATGTGGCCTCGGACAGAAGATTCAAACAGTTGCGTAACGTTGGCCCACTAGACAGCCCAATCCTAAACTCATGGATCACTTCCGGCGGTAAATTAACCAAATGGTTATCAGGGGTACCGAAGTGCAGACTTTTTCACACCCGAAATTTCCTCTTTTCAAGACACGACAATAGATAAAACAAGAACATATTGCGGAACTTATCATCAGAACGTGCAGAACAACCAGCGTAATAGTGCTACGCAGATGTGAACAAGCTAGCCAGTAATAAAAGACGACGAAAACACGACCCTCGTTGCGTTGGTCATGTTTTGGCCAACCGTGTAGGATGATCAGAGTATGGCGAAGAGATGATAGAAATGGCAAGCTCGTGCGGAAATCGATTAACTGAAGAATGAACAGTATTCAACAAGCGTTAAATCGGGTCAATACGCAGAATTTACGTAATCAATGTCGAGAAGACAGTGCAGGTGTGTCGGAGCGCAAGGAGTCCAGAAAGAGAGCCGTGCTGTTTGTCATATTAGGTTTCAGTTGGCAAACTTATTCGAAGTGACCTTAAACATTTACTCCGTCTAAAATTATGCAATGCATGATCTGCGAGGATCAAGCTTTAGAAGCCAACTTGTCCATAATTTGTCTAACAGTGTATTTATCAGATCAGTTTGGTCACTGTTAATGATTCCGTGTGATGTCAATGCTTACGGATACTCGTTAGGTTCTGGTCTACACAATTTTTGCCGTCTGTGTTTAGAAACACTCCAAGCTATGGCTTGGGTAGGTAAACAGAATCACCTATGTTTCAGCCACTGATGAGAACAATCGAATAGGTAGCATCCAAGAAATTCACTAAAAATATACTACAATTGTCATGTTGTACTGTCAACCTGATCGTTTCACGGAATTTTACCAGTTGGTCAAGTTAAATCACAGAAATCTTTGTGGCTAAACACACGAGGAAGGTTTATACGCACATCTTCGAAGGAATGCATGAAGTCCAGATAACTGAAAATTAATCATCGCCCGATTGCAGTCCAGAAGAGAGATGCCGCGAAAGCAATGCTGACTGAGGGAAATCTTTTAGTGTCTCCAACGATCTTGTTAGAGCACTACACATTTAATCTCCGGTCGGTAGACACCATAAGTAATCATTATAAGTACCCACAATTAACATCAACGACGATATTGCACTTCTGGACAAAAAGGAAACAAGGAAACTTTCCGTGCTTAGCCCGCGTTGACCAGACATCCATATTACACGCTCATACACAAAACGAATCGTCAAGATCATTTAGTGTCGGATAGCCGAATCGGACGTGGTAAAAAAGCAAACCCACATACCTGCTATTCTGCATCAATTACCTAAGTCGCCTTTTCAGAATACTGTCCATTGCTTGATTGGCTAACGATCACCTGGTATCACGCTGTTTGACACTTATTGGACTGACTGAGTACTAAACTCCAGAAACTTTACAGAGTTGGATAATAGGTGAAGAACGCAATTAGCATGGAAAGATGAATGTTTTAACTGCTAAGCCTCGTGAATTCCCGTGCTAGGGTATATTATTGAACTCGAGCACTTAGAGCCTCTAGATTAATTGTAAATGTTCTCACAGTAAGCCCACGCGATATAAGCCAGAAAGATCAACTCGCTCCTTCCAGGTGACCAGGTAGTAGTAGCTTATGCATGAAACAAATCATGGTAAACTTGCATCGCGGGAACGTGTGTCACAGTTGAGTTGCTCATCCATAGGTCCTCACATGCAAATGTTTTCTTAGAATTACTGATGAGCAGTAGGGAATTTTGGTTTTCATATAGATTGAACATCACTCACAACTGATCAAAGCTGTGGCATTCCCATAAACCTTCCAGTCGGTCACTTTTGAAAAGAAATACTAGACCCGAGTTACGCTCTTATAAGAGCTCGTCAGTAGTGCATATCCTTGCCACTGCCGGGATCAGAACTCCAGCCACCACAAAGAAGGTCTGCCCAAAATGAACATAAGTGGTCTATATAGACCTTATATTAAACATGAGAGACAAACTACCCGCTACTCAACACTCCACAAATGTACACTCATTCGTTTGCAAGGCCCTTGTTCGGACGGGTTGAAAAACATCCAACAAAGTCCTGGATTAGTCTGGTTAAACCCACCCACAGTGCAACCACTGCTCACCTGGCGGACACTGAACACTGAGTTGACCCAACCCAGATTTTCGTGTGGTCTACACAGTTCTGGCCAAACAAGTAAGCAACGGATGTTGGCTATCGCTTAGTCGACAGCTATTCGACTGCACAATCGGTTCGTTGTGTACACAAGAGACTGGAACACGCCACACTGTTGTCATATGAGAAAGCCGTATCACTGGCCTTCATTTCCAAGAAAGACGATACACCCATCTTTGTGTGGAACATCAAACCAATCACGATCAATATTTTTGACCTGTCATTTGAGTAGCTGACTCACGCTTGTTGAAAAATCTGGCACGCTTGAAATGGACTAATGATGTTCCACCCAATACCTTTCTGCTTTGATACACCGTCTTAAATTCGTCGAGCAAATATAACTTTAGTGACCTGATAATGAATCATCACAAACAACTGGTGGTTTATCTTCTCTGTGGCCTCGTTTTGTGGAGAAGGAAAACCATCTGTCTTAGTGCATAGAAATAACCATCTCCTCACACTAGTTCTCCTTACGTCAAATCATTGAAACCTTGACCAAGCAAGCGACCAGTAACAAACCTTGGATAACTGTGGTGCGAGCCCACTCACCATGTCAGCAATTAGTAGTGAGCAACAGAAGAGTTGTGGCTAGTATAAACTGAACGTCACTTGCAAATCATCACAGCTTCAGAATTCCCACAGACCGTTCGACCAGTCTCTTTGGAACGGAAGCATAAGACCCTAGTTTTAACAATAGCTCACCAGTTGTGTATATCGTTGCCACGGCCTGGACTTGAAATCCGATCACGTTTGTATGAGGCAGCTGTTTGACCACTGTACCATTGATCTCACACTGGAAATCGCAACCACAAACCCAGTTAACCAGCCCAACGTCGAGTCCAAGCTACAGCTTGATTAGAGTAACGCTTGCACCTATATTTATCCTTAAAGTGCTACGTCCACAACTGGACATAACACTTTAAAGTTTGCGATTTTATACATGTTAACGCTGCCAGCAACTGATGACAAACTTTGATAGCGTAAATACATGTATACATGTATATACTATATTGTTATATATTATATTATTTTATATATCTTCTGTGCTATTGTCGCCTGATTAAAAAAATCACGATCGAAAAAACAGTTCCGATAGAAAACAACATTGACAAGTGATATACCTGTTCTGAAGGAGCGGAAAACGAATGTCCTCTCGGAGACTGACTGGCGACGGAATCAATTGTGCTACATGATGGTAAAAAACCCGAGTCTGGGGCGCAAAGAACTATTTTGGACAGCTGCATCGACACAGTTTGGCTTTGCACGGAACTCGGACTATCGCACCGGTCTGACTGAGTCCCAACGGAGAGAAGCTTCGGAGTGTGCGTGTTTGCGGACTCATCGTCATCAGTCAGTCCGGTGGTTCGCGAATGAACCGGCAGTTCGGCAAGTGACAATAAGATAGAGCTGAGCCTTTGCAACAGTTCCGTTAATCCAATACACAACGGATTGTGGTGTCCAGAACACAGCTGACTGAGCGCACGCAAAGCAAGTGGAACCTGAAGGTTTGGAAACGAATTATGTGGCGCACTAGGAGGATTTGGTGCAACGGATTCGGGGTCGAGTAAGTAGCTGACTAGATTTTCTTCCGAGTTTGAAGGATCGGGAACAGTTCCAAACATACCCTGCGAGTAAAAGCGGGATATTATGTGAAAGTCACGGTTGTGATAATAAACTTCAGGTTTGGAATTTGAAATTCTATCTCTTGAGTGAAAACGGTACATGAACTTTTAAAATGCATCTAGGCTATCATAAAAAAGGATATCCGGACAGGCCCACTCAGTTTCTTATGTAACAATACATCGCTAGCTCACACTGATGCGTAATATCCAAACAACCATACAGAAGTTACAACCTTCGGATCGAAGACAAAAGAAAGACGAATCAGGGCCTTAATAGTGCATTGTATTATGTCGTATTGTACTATGCCTGATACTATATGAACATTAGCATCCAACATCAAGGTGCCTACACTCTGACAACAAACAATCGCGCTGTAACCGAAAATTCCGTCCTATGGCATTCACTTTCCCGCGTCCCTGTCTGCTTTTACTTCACAAACAACTCTGAAGAACAACAGTTGTACTCGACTAGACGTCATCAATCCTAACACCTCGGACAACGGACTATGCGAGCGTCCAGGATCTCAGCCCAGCAGACGAACCCGATCAACAGTGGATAACCTTTCGGTAACTGACTACATTTATTTATGTAAGGTCATCATCTGTCTACATCGAGCCCTACGCAAGTAGGCCACGGCCTCGGCAAAATATGCTCGGTGATAACAGGCGATTAGTGAGCCTCCTTAAAACAGCCAAATCATGCCAGCTTATATATATTCTTAGAAACGCGCAATCTCGATATTTTCACCGTAAAGAATACAAAATCGCCTAACCAAAGATGTAATCATCCAAAAAGTGTGCGAATCACCGCAATTGTCTGAATGACTATCAAAATGGTTATAAATTATACCGGCTTAATGCAGCGGCGTACCTTAGTTTCTGTTCGGAATTAAGGGTCTATGTATGCGGACTGTCACAAACCAGGCTTCCACTTTGAATCCTCCCTCGTAGCGGAAACAAGGACAACGTGTCCATCTGGTAGAGAGCAAACAACTTTGAACGGGCGCATACACTAGTTGATTTTAACACTACATACACAAATATGCAGTAAAAAAAACTGGTAACTTAGATATTTTACCGCCATGTTCATTACAGTGCACGCTATAGACGTCCATCCAACTGGAGTTCGGTGACACGCAATAATAATGAAATTATGTTTGAAGAACACCACTCACATTTGATCACATGTTCATGTTCACAAAGATTTTCCAGCCAGCTTCTTTCGAAAAGAAGTACTGGACTCGAAGTTTATTTACGCTACAGCTGATCAGTGGTATACATCCTCGCCAAGACATTGAATAGAATTCCCACAAAGGTTTCATGCGGTAGCTGTATTGACTACTGCGCTAGACATTACAGTAGACCCGGTCGAAGTATCACGTGCAAATGCACAGCAAAATTCGCTTACGAGTAATGCTCAGGTTGTTCGACTGCCCGACAGTAACCGTCCTGTTAACTTCAATCGATGGCCCCACGACTACGACTTTCATGGAAACAGACACACACCAATCGCTCGAGTGGCGAACACTTTATACATAACTCGTATAACCAACGTTTCAGAGTCGTTATCCTTATCATCAAGACAACTTACTCAACAACTCTTAGCATACTGCAGAGAGAAAGAAAAAAGTTTTACATCATACTGACGGTTCAGAACTAACGAAAAAAATGGATTTTCTGCTCTGGTACTTCAAGATCAATAAAAGCGACCGGATCGCCAGCTGGATACGCAACACGAACACTTTTTCGTAGGACGGATTTGGCATCAGTTGGATGTAGCTTTTGCAATCAGGACCGCCTGATCATGTTTAACCACGGACAACCAGATAGAACATTCCTTTACGTACACACTGAGCAGCTTCCAATTGGCTTTCTCTAACGAAGTAAATTACCGTTGTGGGGCTCACCATACACAAAAATCAGATCCAAGTAAACATTAGAAAAATACCGTGGCTTAATGTGGCACTCTCATTTTGTGTGTCAGCAACGATGCTGTGGTCACGAGTTTGCTAACTGTCCCTAAACCAGGTTAGTCGACTGATACCGCTTGGATTAGTGCGTGTTACTCGCACCGACAAAGGCAAAACGAGTTCCGTCCAATAGCAACCGGTTTCAATGTGATGACGATATGCGCATAAGACAACAGACAGTCCGTCAGTTAGATATCATCAAGAGGTATAGAGTGTGTGTGCGTGTATGCATATGCGATCAATATGACAGCTTAAGCCTGGCACGTGTTGGCCTGTCAACAGACAATGACGAAATTAATTAGGGCGCCATGAAATGGCGCGTAGCCTACACCAACTGGCATACAGCCCGCAAATACAGGGGCAACAGAACAGCAAACAAAGCATTCATCGAGGATCGTGAAACGTCAAGTGAGCCGCGACGCATAAGTAGCGTTGCATTGCTGTAACTGACAGTATACAGCTGATGGTTATTCTGGTTATATAACGTGAAGATGAGATTGGAACCATGCGTCAAATGGGTTAAAACGGTTCACATGTTAAGGTTATTTCAAAATTTGCAGACATTCTTAAAAAACTAAAAACCCGTTCCAGTATTGCTCTCATGAGGATGACAGAGAGAAACAATACAAATTCACACGCATTGCCACTTGTACATAGGTGACCGTTTTTTCATCACTCCAATACTGTCACTGAATAAAGATTGTCTTCGAAGCACATACCGAATTGAATAATAGTTTGATCTTTAAAAAGCAAACAGAGGCGGGATAAAAAAAAGATTGCTAGAATAAAGTTTATTTGAAACTGCTTAGGATCAGGCACAGTTTTACTTTTCCTCGACCAGCTGATCGGCAACAGGCGTTTTCAATTGTGCTATTTGACGAAGCTGGACTTTCGAAGCTTCCGAAGCTTTTGCATTGCTGAGAAGTCCACGTGCACTGGCATAAAATCTCGTCTCCTTTTAAATTTTCCAGCACATGTTTTGAGTTATTCATTTTCCGCGCTCCATTCTTTCTTGCTTTATCAATGCTCGTGTACTCATTTCCATGCTGCTATTGTACTGCAAACTATATTGGTCACACTACCGAAAAGGCGTTCAATAAAGCATAGAGCTGTACACCAGTTGGTGTAGGCTACGCACCACTATATAGGGTTTTAAATAATTTCGTCATTGTCTGTTGGCAGGCCAACTCGTTAGTCGCCATGCTACGGGCGCGGTTGCGTTTATGAATCAGAATTTCAGCTCACACCCCCCCCCCCGGTTTGCGCTCAAACGTCGTGTGCATTTCTGTCCGGTTTATGTGTGTGATCGACGTTTTCTATCGGGGGGGGGGTTCTATTTGTCATTCCTCATCCGTTGGTCCGATCTCGTTGAGCAATGGCCCGTCCGGTCGATCATGTTATCTGCAATCTATAGACTGTGGGCTTTGACTGTATTCTATGACAGTGACTAGATATTCCTCCGAAGGCTGGAATAATCACGCCCCCGATCTGGTCATTCATCCTATTTTGCCTGCTATCTCTCGCCCGTTGGTCCGATCGACTTGGGTGATGACTCATCCAGTCGGCCATGCCGTCCCCGATCTCCTCGCGGTGGGCTTTTGAACGTACCTCCATTCGCGTTGAGATATTCCACCGAGTGCTGGAATACTCGCACCTCTGGTTTGATAATCCATCACAATGCCGCTAGGTGCTTGTCAAAATGGATCAAAGAACATCATCCAGCTTGGCTCGGAACCGGCTGTCGTAAATCGATTACTAACGCCATTGTTGCACATCTTACCGACACCAACCATCACATAGACGCCACCAAAGCATCACGCGTTGTCTACAAAGCCGGAACCTAACTTAAACGCTGATCGTGAGGCATGGTTAATGGAAAAACTTAAGAAAATGGAAGCTATCCTTGCTCCAAGGAACATCGGCAGACTGTTCAAGCCTATCCGTGCCACTGGTCCAAGGCGACCGTCTGTCAGTGAACCTATCAGCGAGACAAATGGCACACCCATCTTTGATAAGTCCAGACGGTTAGAGCGCTGGGCGGAATATTTTGGGTTAGTTTAACTGATCTCCTGCTTCTCCTGTGTTGCGGCCACAAACTTGTAATGTAGTACCTTGGTCGGTAGATTTGAAACCACTCACTGAAACTGAGGTTCACAATTGCATTTCGGCTCTCAAACGTAATAAGGCTGCCAGCCCAGAAGATCTCATGCTGGCACTTCCAATGATCCTGGGGAGGCGTTAGCAGAGACCTTGACGTAGTTGCTTCAATTTGTGTGGACGACGGAGATCATTCCTTAGTGCTGCGACCACCCGATAAATGGTTCTCATATTCAAGAATGGAGTCTGGGACTATTGTGAAAACCATAGGGGGAATTAGTTTGACCCCAATCATTACTAGAGTTCTGGCATTTAGTAAACTTCGCCGACTCACTGCGAATGGGACGGCGAACATCAGGGAAGAATAGGCAGGGTTTCGCCCTGACGAGGATGAATTAATCACATTTCTACTTTTGGTCGAATTCTGGTGCAGCGTCATGTATACCACCGCCAACAATAACCCGTATTCCTCGACTATAAAAGTGCGTTCGATTCGGTGGATCGATCTACACTTTGAGAGTCGCTTAAACGCAGGGGTGTGCCGACCAAGTATGTGAACACACTGTCGGCACTTTATTCCCATACTTTAACTCAGGTTAGTGTTTACGGTGAACTGTCTGACAGTTTCGGCACGAGGAGCGGCGTATGTCAAGGCTGTAAACACTTACCATTTTTGTTTAATTTTGTCATAGACGAAGTAATGGGGGACTGTCTCCGACAGTCACAAGATGCCGGAGTGGGCCGCCAACCTGATGGGAGACTGACTGATCGTGATTATGCTGACGACAAGCTGTTGCTGTTTGATAAATTTCAAGCAGCACAAACAATGCTAGACGCCATTTCTGCTGAACTTTTCGGAATGCGCTTTGCAATCTAAGAGTGCAAACTGCTTTTGCAAGATTACCGCGATCATGTAGGTTGAATACTAGATAATGAAGTGATGAAGTTTTTTGACTTGTTTGTGTGCTTGAGAAGCTGTATAAGCGACAACGGCGGAGGTGCAAGAAATGAGACAGAAGCGCGTATCTTTAAGGCTAGGGCGGTGTTTGCTAATCTGCGATACCTATGGCGACAGAGAGGTATCTCTCTGAGGCCTGGGGATCGCATATATAGGGCTGCTCAGGATAGAAGACGTGAACCATCTTCAGGTATTTGATTACTGGCGTTTGTGTCCGACCGCTCGCGTCGGATGGTGTAGAACAAGTCAGGTTCAGAGCAAGATGTGTATTCACTGCACTACAGGCAATCTCTCGTCTAGTCTGTTATGGATACTATAGATATAGGTCAATGTCGGACGATCTGATTGGCCAGTGCAGATATGGCTTACACGATTGGCTGCACTCCACCACATCCTTCCCTTTTTAAATAATCTTCGGTATTCTTCTGTTTCGTAGAACGAACTCGTTCTTTTCCGTGGAACTGGATTCAGCTGCTCTGGAATTTGTGTTCATCGTTTCCTGCTTCCGTAGGTAAACTCTGTTTCTCCTTAA
>LUCH01003073.1:37728-67320 GCA_013368495.1 Paragonimus heterotremus | reverse complement strand
AACAGCTAGTGCATTGCCTAACGTTGATACAGATCCGGTTTCGGTTAGGACTCCATCTGCGTCGACGGAGCCAAGTCTCCAGAACAGACGTGGTCGAGAGTTACGGAGGCTGGTGAGATTTGCAGACTACCTGGACGTCCGTCGTATCTAGTTTTTTTAAAATTATCGTTCCATGTTCTTGCCGAGTTGATTTTAGATGGCTTAGCCTACAGCGAGGCTGTTACCAAGATTTTTCTCTTAAAAACAAAAGAAGGAAAAAAGGAAACTGCATTCTTTTGGAAACGATGGACGCCGAAAACCCGGGGAAGTTATCGTTTTCCGTTAATAAATACAGTATATTCTAGATACTGAGAATAAACCGGTACGCCGAGGATGCGGGAAAACTCGAAATTCTGCAAGACCCACGATGGACGCGAACAAGCCAACGATCCCACGAGGTCGATTACAACTGGACTGTCCCCAATTCCCCAGCTGGCCTATGATAATTAACCTTCCAAACCGTACTCCCCCGAACCACTTCCAATTGTTCTCCCTTGTTCTTTCACCGGCCGTAGACGCGAGCTGTGTGGCAAGAGTAAACTGGACCATTCATGCTCGTGTCAACGGTTCCCCTGAAGTGAATAACTGTGACATTGTGAAAGTCAACACTCTGGTTGTCTTCTAGGGAGGAAGCTCTGTGGTGACCCCATTCGTTATTGTCAATCGTGTTAGAGCTACGAGTGCCATTTGTACTCTTTCTGTTTCCTGCTTTTGTGTGTACTTAAACATTTGTTCAAACGAGTGGAGATACGGGCAAGTCCCCCGCGCACTCGAACGCACGACCCCGCTGAGCGCACGCTTGTCGTTCCGCCCCGTTATTGCCTCGTAGTTTCACCCGTTTGTTCTCGCGTTGAATTCGCAAGTGAACGATGTACTCTTTGTCTCCTCACCGTATTCTTCTCAACCGGTTGTCGTCGGTCCGCTCGATCCTACACCTTTTAAGTCAACAGAAAACCGCTGACATCGAAACGGACAAACTGACTGGATCCGGGTGATTTGGGCCTCCGACCTCGAACCCGTGAAGAAATCGCTGAAATCTCTGTTTTAACCGGCTACTAATTGAAAACGACCTTATCGCATGACATTCGAATTTCGGTCTTGTAATGTATGACCAAAACCCGCAGACCAGCACAAGTTTAATTTGAATTGCTGATGGACCCTGTTTTCGACGTCGTTTAATTTTTGTATGTGTATGTCCTGTGCATGGCTTGCTGGACCTTTGGCTTCTGCCTGTTTCTTGTTGCTCTCCCTTACAGGACTTTTTAGAACACCTGGTTTGAAACAGCGCTGTCCCCGGTGTCTCCCAGTTGCCCTAATGTTGGTCTGCCGGCGTAACTGACAATCATAGAAAAAACGGCCGGTTTGTGTGTTACAGCATTGCAGCTGTTGTTGTAGATTGTATGTGGCAATGTTAGTAGATGGATATGGAAATATTTTTATTTTGCTTTCCACTTCATTTTTAAATCGTTTTATATCCTTCTCACTTTAGGAACCGCGAATTTTGCACTTTTGCAGTTCCAGGAATGCCTCCACAAGTATATAAAGGGTGTGGGCGTTATTTACGTTCGTGGGAAGGGCCGAAAGTCAGAAACGGTTCTGAAGTACGATGAGGTGGTCTGTAACAGTGAACTTGTAACAGTTATACGAAGCATGGAAGGAACAGGGGTGTATGTTAGGGTGTGTGATGTGCCTAATGGATTAATTGTTGTTAGAGTTGACAATCTTGTTCCAGCGACACAAGCGGTAAATCACGATTTCATGTAGTCGGAAAAAAAGCTCCTCTGGTTGTGAGCGCATTCAAGTTTGAGCAAAACCATCCGCTCAGTCGTCTTCCATATGAGTTCAATCATAAAAACCGAGGATTTGTGATAAGGGATTAAAAAATGAAGAAACCTGTTGCATTACAACAAACCGACAGCTGTCATAAGCCAGGGAGATTGTGCACTTCGCCAGTAATTTGCTTCAGAGCCGAAACGAGTTGAAAACGACCATTCAGGCGCAAAAAGACATTTGTCAAATTATTCACGAATTATCAAAATGCCTAATGCGGGACGAATATATAAATTTTATGGAGTAAACTGGTTGTGTTGCAATGAGAAATATCAGCTATACCCAAACATTGTTCATATTCACACTTTTGTTCAATGAAGTGTGTGGCCATTTTTTTCGGCAAAAGCATCACGTTGGCCTTCCAAATCGATTTTTCATCCTGAAAATGCTTCCATTGGAATGTTCGTGGTGGAATACATATCCCCATCTAGCAGAAGTGTTCCATTTCGCGTTGTTTTGGGGATGTCATCGAATTGGCCATTTTTGACCGTGTTGCGTTTGCATCGTAATGCACATAAAATATCACAGTACTTCCTGATGAAAGCTGTGCCGTCGCGTTTGTTGGTTAGTTATATATCTGAAGTATATGTTCATCGTGGTTCCCTGATAGTACTTCCGGTGCTACACCCAGCTTACTTAAGCTGTGACCAACGTCTAGGCATTCTGCTTACATTATTATTATAAAATAACATACTGGCAGCCGTCAGTGAAATCTTCAGCCGGCGAAAACATAAACCAACAATCGGGGGAATCATAAGTGTCCATGATACGAGAATAGAAAGGCTGTAGGTGAAATGGTAGAGCATATCAGCAAGCAACCAACAAAACGATGCGCACGTTGTTAATGATAGAGTGGGACATGTTACCTTTGTTTGTACCATACCGTAGTTAGAAACAACCACGTGATAATGTAGGCCGTTCTCCACCGGAAATAATGTCAGGGAAACACGATGAACATATACTTCAGATATATAACTAACCAACAAACGCGACGGCACAGCTTTCATCAGGAAGTACTGTGATATTTTATGTGCATTACGATGCAAACGCAACACGGTCAAAAATGGCCAATTCGATGACATCCCCAAAACAACGCGAAATGGAACACTTCTGCTAGATGGGGATATGTATTCCACCACGAACATTCCAATGGAAGCATTTTCAGGATGAAAAATCGATTTGGAAGGCCAACGTGATGCTTTTGCCGAAAAAAATGGCCACACACTTCATTGAACAAAAGTGTGAATATGAACAATGTTTGGGTATAGCTGATATTTCTCATTGCAACACAACCAGTTTACTCCATAAAATTTATATATTCGTCCCGCATTAGGCATTTTGATAATTCGTGAATAATTTGACAAATGTCTTTTTGCGCCTGAATGGTCGTTTTCAACTCGTTTCGGCTCTGAAGCAACTTACTGGCGAACTACACAGTCACCCAAGCCAGTATGCAGCCGTTGCTTACGAAAGGTCTATCGAAACCGTTGACGTTGGAAACACCCGCTGTGAGTCGAAGCCTGCAAGTTCAATTGAGTTTGTCGTGGACGAATGGCAAAGAAATATCGGGGAACGTCGAGGATGTGTTGTCGATGATTAGTTCCATGGGTGTGACACGCACCATGAGGGATGAAGGCGACAGATAAATGATTATCTATTTTTCCCGGCGAACGCAAACGGAACCATTTAGACGCATCCCGCATGTTTTGAATGTGGATGCCACAGACAGGACAAACAGACACAAGTATGTCATTAAACACTTTATCTTACTTTCGAAACCAGAAGTTTTATCAGCCCCTAGTAACAGGCGATATCGGACACGGCCGACCGGTAATTTTTGAGTACATGCATGGTGGGAAGTATACTCCATTACGTAGGTTGTTTGACATTTTTCCAGATATAGTGAGTGAGAAGATTGTGGCGAAGACGTTCGTGATGGACCAGATAGCCACGTGCATGAGGTGTTCGGCTTCGGTGTCATGCTGTGTTACTTCCATGTATGTGATGAGTAAGTATGCATGTGAATAAAATTCGTCCGTCATATTGGTTTAAAAACGAACTATCTTCGCAGTCGTTACCTTTTCCACCGAGTGGCTACGGTAGACAATGACGGAGAGTAAGTTGGGCCCTTATGCCGCATACCGTAAGTTCAAACGTGACTTGCATACCGCCCGACAAACCGACGGAAAGCCTGTGAATAATTTGCTGTGTAATTTACCTTACATCAAGCTTTAGTGAGTCATTCGTACACAAAGCGCTGTTGTCCATTTCGGCAATCGCACGAGTAATAAACTGGAAAATACCAGCAGACGGTTAAAAAATAAGACGCATCCAAGAGATTGCCTAGTCACTGCCATTCCAAAAGTATGGATCCACAACGAGTGGCTCATGTGAGAGTTTGAAATGCAAGTGGCCAATTGATGCGATCGTCCTAAAGTTGTCGATGTTGACCAGTACGTCAAGAAAATTCTTCATGGAGTGACCGCATTCGCAATTCATCTTGTCCGAGAGCATCTAAACGAACGATTCCCACCACCGCATTTTGAATCAATCGCTGAATGCAAGGTAAGCGATTGTGCAGTAATCTACTTGAGCATTGCAACTTCGTGTGCAAAGTGATGGCGATCCCTTCGTTGTGGATAGTGTGCAAGTCACCCACGAGTGTCATTCATATCATCCAGTGTGGCTTCCTTGCATGAACATCCCTTCACCTTTTTGAAGCATTTCCACTGCCACAGTAGGGCCCGCTGTAGTGTTTATTTCCGGTTACAAATGTCATGCCCCCGTTCAATATCAGTGGTTGGTGGAGTATAACTTGCCAACTCGACGGCTGGTTGACCCCGCAGCTTCAGATGCTCGTTGCTCGTCGCGTACACCACCCATAACGGATGTCGACTTAGACCAGTCCGCCGACAGTGTACCGCCTGAACACGAGCCGGAGAAAGCGCGAACGAACACCATATTTGATGAACGAGGTGATGAGGACCTCATCTGATACACTGTTTCAGTCATCCGAAAGGGCACCCAGAACGCGTAACAACCGACGGCTATATTATGAACTGAAGATAGGCAGAGGTTGCATATACCATTTTCCACAAAGCGTGAATAGATAAATCACGTCGACATCCTCACGTGTTCGTTCCCATCGACTTCACTCGTCCACTTATATGTTTCATCATAAGGTACTGTTTGGGTCAACGCGTAAGCTAGGAGAGCTGTGCGGGACTCTTATGAGCTTTTAAGCGGGAAGAGCTCATCGATGTCGTCCGCTTGGCAGGCCAACTCATTGGCCTTCCAGCGTACGTCATGATTCCATGGGAAAGTTTATAACCATGGTAGAAACGAACAGTTATGTATGCCCGGTATAACTATAAAAATACGATTGACTTGTCCAATTTTTCACCTAGTTATAAGTTGAAATGTGTTTATTGTCCGATATTGTGTTTGTAGCGTCAAAAAAGGATTAGTTCTCCTGATTCAACAACGGTTCAGCCCTCGAAAGAATAATCACGCTTTCCTGGTTAATTACATTCAAATTTAAATAAAAACATTTTCACACGTCAATGACAGATTTTCATTATATTCCACTATTAATTCTCCAAAACAACATAAAATTGAACTTTTCGTTATTTTTTCACTCACCTCTACTCCACTGAACTACCACACATTCCTTGCTTACGTCTTTGGGGGAGTGAAACAAAAAGATTTTCCAGCAACAGAATTCAACGATTTCAAGAAATGAAACACGCCACAAAATGTTTACAACTTTGGTAGCTTGAAAAACCTTTTTACCTCAAAGATTACAGAATTATTTACTCCCTACTGCTTACACGCAGCGCCAAATGCGCTGAAAACTATCCGCTGGGAGTGAAATCTTTCGTCACACAGCGAATTTACGAGAGATCCATAAATATCTGGCAATATTTGTGTGGTATCGTCCACGAATTTCAAAATCGTTCGTTTTTACCAAAAAAATAACCACGAGCGTTGAAAGGGTTGTTTTAGCCGACCGTTTATTGGTTTGTCCTTCATTTGGCGCCAAGATTGAAAATATTAATGGTGGGTGTGGTGATGGTACATATGCGTTTTCATACGCTGTAGCTGTGTATGTTCGATCAATAATTGCCCGTCATATGTTGATAAATGATTTATTGTGTATAAATTTGATTTCAGATGATGGATTATTTACAGGGACTTAAAGATGTATTCGAGGATCGGAAATTGTCTAGTTTCCATCATTTCCGAAGTTGTTTGGAAAAATATATTAAGGACTGCAGTGTTTTATACGTGCTTGGTTCGAACAAAGAAATCAAGCAATGGAGGCTCGAAGTATGATAATGTGAATGTGAGTACTACTGTGGTTATGTGGTAGGTGATGTAGAGGTGTACCAAGCACAAACGACGTTGGAGCGAAAGCCGCGGAGTACGATGTGTTTGGTGGCTTCAGTTCATTTACTTTCCGTTGCTCCGTTCTCGTGACACATGCTGCCATCCACGTTTCAGCGTCACTAGTAGGAAGATGATGTTGGCTGTTAGCTCTTTTACGTTAGAGCACAACCATGACCTAACTTCCTTGGCGTACGCTGCACACCCAACAGAGTGTCGGCTCACTGCAGGTGGGGTGAGGAACTCTGGGCATTTGTACGAGTACAACACTCCAGCTGCGAAGTTAAAGCAGTATGCTGCAGATGTTTATGGCAAGTATACAACGGCAATGAATATTTGCGTCATCGGTCATCGTTTGAAACCTCTGACAATAAGTAAGTTGATTTGTGTACATTTGTGTTGCAGAAAATCTACCCCAAGTTCTCGATCACACAGAGAAAAACGGCATGTCGCGTGTCATCAAGGACGATAGTAACAGGTACGCGCACACACGTTTCGCGCGGAAGCAGCAAGTACAGTATTTCAGGCGTTTTCCTGATTTGATCAACGCAGATGCCACGCATGGAATCAACGGTCACAAGTAGGTCCACTATCGGTTCACATTAGCGGTTGTAGCTTGAAGCTATATCAGTTTCTTGTCACAGACTGGATGGGCCATGGAAGACCCGTATTGTTCGGCTGTGTTCAAAATGAAAAGTATGCTTCTCTCTGTCGTTTGTTTGAAACATTTCGTGATATGTTGGGGGATCACATACCTGTGAGAACGTTTGTGATGGAAAAAATGGCTGCTCAAATGCGGGCAGCGCGAGTCGTGTTTGGGTGTGACATAATGCTATGTTATTTCCATGTTCGAGATGTCGTGAGGAAACACGTAAGTTGGTGTCGTTAATCCCGTAATCTCCATTTAGACCAACACATTTAGAAGTCGCTACTTGTTTCATCGTATGGCAACTATGGATAACATAGAAGAGTGAGTGCAAACGTTTGTCTATTTATGTTTAAGGTTCCACCAAGATGTTGCGTTAATCATACGCACGGACCCAAAGTTTTTGAACTACCTAATATGCAGTTGGCTTTATTTAAAGCCTTCTTGTGCCATTCATGCACAATCAGACGTTGTTCACTTCGGAAATCGAACAAACAACGGTCTGGAGAATGCCAATGGGTGAATTAAGAAGCGCACTAATCCACGGGGTCATTTAGCTACGGCAATCAGTTAAATCCGGTCCCACAGCAAGCGGCCAATGCGAGAGTTTGAGCCTCAGTGGACCTATGGTTTTGACCGCCGTGAGGTGGTTAGCGTCAACGTGTAGGTCAAGAAAATACTGTCTCGGCTGACGACGTTCGCTAGTCAGTTAGTGTTGAAACATCTCGGTAAGCGTGCTCCCCTGCTGCACTGTGGATACCAAGACGATTTCACGGCAACTGTACCTAATGTAATATCAATTTTTAGCTTCCAGTAGGCCATGAGGGTACCGTCCGTGATGGCGTGGTTAAATGAAATTTCTACCGGTCCATGTGGTTAAAATGCATTCAAATGCTGTATGTCTGCAAAAAGGATTTCTATTTATATAGTAGGTTGTTGTTAAAGAAACTATATTTGCTCCAGGCCGTTTCCCAATCAATTGACTGTGGCTCGCCAAGTACGATTAGCCTGAAGCAGTATGTTTCGCGAGAATTAACTGTCGCTTTTACCACTCCATTTCAACCGGATTGCAGAATGCTGCATCGGGGGTTGGCGAAGCTGCAGGATATCAATCTCAAGGCTTGCGGCCGTATTTTCAAGGCTATTATAGTTTTCATGCACCAGTCCATCACAGAAGCCAAGGCTGCTTTACCACAGACGGACATCTTGTTCCGTCTAGCGATGCGAAGCAGCCAAGATATGAGAAGCGTGTTAGCATGGGGGTGCCCCGTGGCCATTGTGGTGATCTCTGTAACATGAATGGGTACGTATTCGATAGTGACCGGCTAATTTTCTACTAAAAATGTGCGAACAATGCTGATTTACCCCACTGCCCTTTCTGCGCTGGGCAGCTGCAACCCTCTCACCAGGTACGTTGTTACCTCATGAGCTAATGGATTTTAGTCGCATCCACCTCAAACACTGTATTGCCTCCGAGGTTTAAATCGAGAGATACACTCTGTCCAGTATCAATAACTAATGATGGCCCAGTTAAGTCGACCGATGAGATCTGTGTAATTCATCTGCCTAAACGACTTCAAGTGAAAGTGATACCATGGGATGTCACGGACGTTATTGGCTACGATAAGTTATGCCACACCTCTGAAGTTACGTAACGCTTACTTTCAGACATGGACACACAGCAAGAACAGGACTTCTACTTAGGCAGAACGGAAAGCAACAAGGCCACAGTAAACCGCTTGCAAAGATGCGCGCAACGATGTACTTGTAGAAAATGAATTCCAACACCTCCATTTTCTTTTTGCTTTCCTTTGCGTTGTGGCTATAGGGTGCACGCAGGCTGACTGTCGAGCATAGACGCCAGTGCGTTCAGCCATATGTCGTGGCCTTGTGACTGTGGGGTGATGACTGGAAAGCCCGTGAGGCTCCATGTACTGGGTGGTTCATGTAATTTCATGGGTTTATTAACTCCTGGCCACCATATTATCAATCCAGCTCATCCCCGCTTACAGTGAGCAGCAATTACGTCAATCAGATAGCACGGATCAAGGCTCACATTATGCCTGGAAGTCGCCTATACCAATCGTATCCACTTGCCAACGATGTACCTGAATATCCGTTATTCCCAGTTCCACGTACTTTTGATTATACAACCTGACACTTAAGTCGGCTCTCAGCAACTGTTTCAAAGATTATCGGATGCACAATTTGAGGAAAAAATTCATAACTGATATTGTGCACGTTCATTATTCCTTCGTTGCCAAAACTACTTAAATCAACAAAAGTCCAAAATTCATCTACCTCGTCAACGTATTTATTTATCAAAATATTGCAATCCCTCAACGTCCCTGATAAAAACAGGTTAAGCACATTAAGGCAAACTTATTTCTCACAGAAGAGTGGGCATATCTCATGCTTCCCAAAATACTCTGTCCATAACCATTCAGAATATGTCAAAGCTTAAATTTTAACGGCCTGCTGATGTGAGCGTTCACTCCGTGCTGATACTTCTCAGTCAGCGCGCACCGTTACACAGCCCAAATTCAATCTTCGCACGCTTATTGGTTTCCAACACACTTTACACAATTCAAATTTAATCTGTAGGTGATTGTGTCTAGACAGGCAACATCCATTCAGTAGACTAAGAGTATCTATGAGATCCTTCGGATAATCACGGTTTCCAAGTTGTCGTGATTACTATAACCTTGTAACGAAATTGATGGAAATCCGTTGCGGAAAACTGTTTCCAATATCCCAAAGGCATAAGGAATTCGCTCATGAAAAAGGGATAAGGAATGTTTAATGTACCATTGAGCGGATATTTCACGTTGCCATGACTGAAAACAGTAGGTGCGATTGCTGTTCCCTTTCCCAGTAGCTGGTACCATTTGATCATGTTGTCGCGGTTTTCCATGTGACTAACAGACAGATGAACAGAGAACAATCCCGCAAGAATTACCCCACTGCTCCCGCCGGGATCACTAAAAACTTGGTTTTCAACACGAGCCTTGCTGACTCTGCCAACCTATGTGCGACGGTTCACTGAGGACATCCGATGAGGCCTATTGAGTCCTATTTCAACGGTAGCCTAATGGGTGCTTATATATATGGTATTTGTAGATGTGTATTTCCCAGATTCGTTACCCTCCGCATTAGGTGATATGCCTATATATATATATTTACCGAGCTATATATATATGTATTTATACATGCGTAAGTATATGTATACGTATACGTATATCCTTCAAATGACACGTTAATACAAAAATACGCGATATACATGCATATATGTGCATGTTACACATGTATATGTATATGAGCATATGTTTCTATGTATATATGCAACTTTTTTGTAATGGAACCTTGTACAAGTATATGCAATATGCACACAGTTGTACACATTATTGTTGAGTACATATATTACGTATACATTTAAAAGCATACGCTTATATACGAAAGTGTGTGACATATAGACGTATATACATTTATGTAGGCGAGTTTCCCTGTATAAGATATATATATATATAAACGTGTGTGCATATGTGTGTGCAACTTCATGCATATATTTAATCTGTATACATATGTGTTGTGTATGTACATATGCATATACGGTATACCGCACGTATATATTTGGGCGTTTTCATACGGAAGAAAATACTTCCATGTATATGTACCATACATATGTATACATCAAGTATGTGTGTACATTTATGCATACATTGACCTACTTTTTAAATGCGCATGTTTACATACGGGTTTCTGCTTCGATTTACGTACACATATTACATACACATATACATATATACATATGAATATATATATATATATATACAGGACTGTGCGTTGTATGTGATCATGTATGTCTTGTTACATATATACTTCTTAGCGCCTTGATTCTTTAACACTCAACATGGAAATTTGGTTCCAAAGTTATTGGGTATCCCTGGGTATGATAAAAAACCGGCCCCCGAAGAGACCTTTCTCGCGCGAAAGCTTCACATTTCGCACTCTGGTTGCACCGGGATCGGTTCTGTTACTATTTATAGGCAGCCTGAGACAAGGATAATCCAGCTTCTCGCTACAGTGAGCTTCTGAGAGAGCTCAATGCTACAATGTTAAGACGGGAAAGTTTTTACTACTATGGCAAGTCTGCAGGGTTATCAGATAAGCCGGTAAGCGCCTGAAGCCCATGGAGTCCCATTACTTTACCGTTTCAGTACACAATTTGCATACCTGTTACGTTCATTGCACACAAGATCTAGTTCTTTATTGTGTGAAGCAATACACATTTCGTCCTCGTGCTCCTTGCTTTCAGCTCTTACGACACGAGCGTAGTCGTTTTAACATCTGAAAAAACGAGTTCATCACAACTGTCTGTCTTTCAAGGGGAAATTTCCTCCATCTTGTCGCGGATTTAATGCGGTGGAATCCATCGTGGACAACTACAGTTACTTTAAATTTCCCTATAGCAAAGTTGGTTTACTTCAGTGATCCACTACAAGCTATCAGGGCCACCAGAACGAAAGGTCATGGCTACCACCGACATATGCGAATTTATCCTTTCAATGAGTGCCTGAAAAATGAAAAAAGCCGTCACATGGAAACTTGAAAGCCGCCTGATAAATCTGTTGCCCACATGGAGATGACGTTCTACGTTCGGTTCAGATCAGTTCAGTTCGGATCACGGTACCGTGGGCTAGTGACAGGCAGGTGTTCAGATTCTTGTACCGACGATGTTTGAAGGCTCCACCTTGTTGCAGCATTGGTTCCGAAACTAAGTACAAGCATGCTCTGGTCCACATGTTCTAGGACCACTCGGAACGGTGCTTGTCGGAGGGTAACCCGTTAATTGTCAGCGGTTTCCGGCTATTGCAATAACTAATGCAGGGGCGCGAGGCTGAAGGTCCAAGTCACTCGGTCCCAGTCACATTATCTGTTACAACCGCCAGTGGGTTTCGGCTGCGCTGAAATACATTAATTGAACACAGGGTGGGACGCTGCTTTAGGAGTTTACGATAAGTACGAAGAACAGAGCAGGGTTGCGAATCTAATAGCATCTTAATTGGACGGGATTTTAGCATCGTCTTAAAACGATCTCCGGAGTGTGACGGATTGAGCAATGCTAGATATGAGCTAACGGTCTCGCAGCTTAGCCAACAAATCGCTCGCCACGCTTCACTTATATACGCGACATATTGGACAAACACTTTGGACGTACCACAAGCTTGACTGCCCCGGCCTCCTATCTGCTATTTCGTTGCCACCTTCACCGTATGTGCTCAATCGTCTTTAAGTTCATCGGGTAATCGCTGGACAAAAATGGGGGAAGATGCCTCTTTGGAATATACAGTGGTAGGTCCCATTTTACTGGTAATTTGCAGAGCTTCATGACGATTTGTTGGCTGTTGGAGCTGGAAGTTCTCCCAACCACTTTTATGTCATCTGCATGTTGGAAGTCTGGACTTATTGGACTGTGAGTTAAGTGGTCTTAGCGTGTTAGTAAGGGGGGAGAGGCTGCGATGCATGCCTGTGATTACCCATTTAATGGGGAGCATTTACATAGAGTTTCTCGCATCTACACTACAGGAGCTCCTGGCCATGAGGTCTGGGTACACCTATGGGTAGCAAGTGACATTCCCATTACCTATAGTTTCTAAACTGGTGACCCCATTTCTCTTTCTTCAGCGCTTTAGTCGCATCTCCCCTATTCAGCTTCTTCCTGGCAGCGTCTAGAAACGTGGGTCTGTTGGTAAGAAGGAGTCCACATTCTAGCTTGTGATGCTGGGGAGGCAAATGTAGTTTTGCGCACGAAACCATCTGCAGGTTTTCCGCCCTACGGCATGTGTTCATAGGTGGCGGTGATTAGGGATCCGTACCGTTTGACAACGGACCGATCACCAACTTTGAGGATTGCAACTGTGATGAACTCTACCTACTCTCTGGTATCTACATTAACAAGATTTGGAGTGGAACAAACGATCCAGATGCAATGGAAAATTACCGCTGAGTTCTCACAGCTTACAATATCCCCAATGTATATGTGTCATTTATCAACAACCTGTTGTTCATTACTAATATCATCAGTCCTTTAGTGTTATTAATATAATATTGTTCATACTGATCTTTTTTATGCACATTATTGAATCGTTCGCTAACGATTCAAGGTTCACAACGAGTTACGCGTAATCGGTTAATCCAAAACTGCCTTTCTCAATATCCAACGGCAGAGAAGATGATCTATCTTCGGAACGGTTAATGAGAAGACGCTCGTGAAAACTGGATTTAATACGGTACTAATTGAATCGATGTACATGAAAATTAAATACCTCATCTCGGATGCGAAATATCCTCACAAATTAAACGAAGAATGTGCCGGTACAACAACTCTGACAACTAGACACCGCTCAGTAACGAGGGACGATAAAACGGAATTGAGTTCACTCAAACAAGTGGTAATTGGTTGGGCTGGAGCAAAGTGAATGTTCAGGCATCGAGAAATGGTAAGAAATATAAGCTACTCAAGAAGAGATATGGAAGAAGAATGTCTTATTTTGACATTCAGAAATGTACAGGGGTAAGACTGGATAAGAGTAAAAGAAACGGTTATAGTAATTGATGTAATAATAAAAATGGTTGCTACTGTTTATTCTTAAGAAAATAATGAAAGATAGGGCCACCCTTCAACACAGCAATCTCAAAATAGTGCAACGGACCTAAACAAAATCAACACACCTATCATATTTATTACGACGATGGCTTGGCCATGTTCTGTCGGTGCACCACCCGCACATATCGGCCCTTTTTTGAGAATAACCTTAATCGTGGTTCGGGAAAACAGAAGCCAATTTCGTTAGGCAACCAGTTACATCAACGCTAATTCGTTTTCAGCATTTGATTGCAACACTCTCACTCCACGCCGTTGATGAGGTTGATGAAATTCTGGCTTCACTGGACTCCACCAACTCCTTTTGGAAACTGAAACTAGCTCTAATTAGGCCCTTCGATTTATCCGGCTGTACACGAATAATACCGTTTTTGAGCGCGGCTGCACTGCGTAGTAATAAACCACCGCAGCTCTCTCACCACGTGCAAAGGTTAGCAGGCGCGGCTTAAATAGAAGAGGTTTTTTCTCAATAGGAAGTAGCTCCAACTATTGCCTAGGGTTATGCAGAACATCCCCAGTGCAAGCCTTTCACAGCCGACCAATACGCTTGGCTCCAGTCCGGACAGTAAAATGACACTTTTCTGCAAATCCCGTCGAATAATCGAAGCACGATTGCTACTGTAGTGGTACTCTGATAATTCATTCACATGCCATGGCCCACACGACATGAAACGTTTGCAAATGGAGCACAGTAAGGTTTGTCTACAGAAAGAAAGAAGCAACAAGTCAGCGAGAAACGTGTATCAACGCAGTGCAGATGCCCCAGGCATTGTGTGCAATTTATCTTCTGTTTAATAGTCTCTGCAGGCCATCAAACCCCGCTGTCGTTTGTTAGGAAAGCCGTGAACCACACACGTAAGGTGTTCATTTCCGAGCATAACACGGTCCGCACGCCGTACAAGTCAGCCAGCTCCTCAGCCCCAGCCAGGTTTGTAAGATAGTTGGAGAAAAAGTAGACGCTGGCTCTGCGGTAGTTGCGTTCCTTCCCGAAAACCTCCGGAAAACGGCTTCCTTTCTGCTCATGCACTTTCTCTGCAAAAGCACCTCGCATTGACCTCTCAAACTGTTGTGTGCAATGGATTGAGCGTTCCGTACTGAGTTGTGATCTATCATGAAATTCATTCCCAAACCGAACTGCTGGGCGAGGACCTTCGGCCCTCCATCGAAAAAACTGTAACAGACCCACAGGAGCCCTAGAGACAACAAAGCCTACAATTTGGTCCGCAGGTCTCACGTGAAAAGGAAGCCAGCAACACATCCGCCTGAACCTCCCAGATTCGATAGTTCTGTCCAAAAATGTACTCATAATGCGCAGGAAATCGCCCTTTTGTCATACTTAAACACCTACTTCTTTTCCGAAGTAGATACGCTCACACACACCCCGCACAAATTTAAGCATCTTTTCAGTATTTGATGAACTGGACGTTATTCGGAATTTTCTGTCTCGCTGTGGGTGCCCAAACCGTAATACCCCAACAATTGAATCACAGACGGCAGCCAACACTGCCCGAAGTTCTCAATCACAGCACAAAAAATCCTGTTTTACGAAAGGGAGGGGCCACAAGCCGATCAGAAACATGTGGTAACACTACGCAAATACCGCAGGAGTTTCAATCCATATTGCATCTTTGTCCATATATATAAGGTGTCCAACAATCCAAGAGTAAACCACCTATCATAAGTGATCTGACGTTCATTAACCGTTGACTTTGGGCTCTGGTTGATCACCTTCCTCAGTCTGTTGAACAGACACGGTCAGCCCGCGTGTTCTAGGGCCCAGGCGGAAGTGGAATGAAGTACACGTGGTATGACAATATAGCGGCACACTGTATTCCATCACACCTTGACTGCTCAGACTGATATCATGACAAATCAGCTTCAGGATTCGGCGACTGGCCGTTCAAGAGCACACTGAACTACTCTCATTAATCGGCAGAACAGTCGTTCAATGCCCTGCCACCTTATCAGGGGCAATCGAATGCCATTGTCGAACACAGCTGATACCATTAGAACCGACAACCTTGCGGTTCTCGTCCAGTCAACATACTGAGCAGCTGCATCGTAATGGTTACTAAGTCAATCAATCCGACCAGCCCTGTTCTTTCCCTGGAAGGTCGCGAATCGGCAGTCCGTCATCTCATCGACACTGATGCTGAGTTCAACATGATACTGTTTTAAGCTGACGATCTCATTCGGTCGGTCCCTTCGAATTTTCCAGCGGCCAACGGGGACGCCATCAAACTGTTACACCAGCGACCCCGAAAACTCAGCTTGGGACTTCGTGGACCAATACGCTGAAGCATCATTATCGACGACATACTAAAAGTAACATTCAGCATCAGTCTTTACCAGGACTTTGACCTTCTGGTAGACTCCAGATGATGCCGTCTCTTCGGTCAGCTGACATAGCCTACCGTTATCGGGATTTTGACTGATATTCATTGGTCGGTATAGTATACTGATGCGTTGAGAAAGTATCTGTTTGAGTTTCTAGTCAAGAATTACTCAGTTGTTATCCGGCACTTTTAGTCTCCGTCTACCATAATAGGTTCCACGAAAAATCACGTAATTACGGCATGTCCGCTATTTTTCGCCACAGGTCACAAGTTGACGCCGGACAAATTAAACGTGGCCCACATCCAGTTTGAACGCATGATCCAAGTTGAATTCGTCCACCTGTCCAGAGGTCCCTAAGTCTCACCACTCCATATGGTGTTTGAAGAGTCGAGAGGCTGGTATCCATGTGGAGATTATCGTTCGCTGATGGACAACCTAAGAAACAATTCGCAATTTTCCCATCCCGTGACATTCGTCGCCATCCGTCAATCTAACGGGGTGGTCGGTTGCCAGGGGCCAGTTAATCTGCCATGGACTGGATTCATACAAGCCAGTAGATACGGGTAAGCCTTCGTCAACCTCTGCAGCCACGATTTTGTGTGAAATGTCCACTGAATATTTGTTTTTATTAGTTCCAATTGTGTCCCAAAAACACGTGCGCGACGCACCACATTTTGGGGCCCATTCTGGCATCCAGGCCACGGCTAAGCTCAGTGTCAATAAATACATTCGGCTTGGTATGCCAAAGGGTGTCAGAGGCCGTGCGCGACCTTGCTCAGTCTGTCAAAAGACTGAAATTTGTTGTCACGTGCTATCCAAGATTGGTCGATATCCTTTCTGGCCTGACGCATTTGCACACAGATATCGGTGATCATCTGCTGTTGCCTAATGATATGCTCTACCTCCTATAGATAGGCCTTTTAATTCGATTGCCCGAAGTCATCTCGGTACCCAAAGTTATTGCCAAAGCAGTCTCGCTAGTTTTCACGAAACGCTGGTTTGTGACGCATGTTTGTCTCCCAACGTGACAACAAACCGTGGTTCTCAAGTCAAAAGTGGTTGCTTGACGAAAGTGCTGTGCACCTTAGGATGCCACCCACACCATACTAGGGCTTGCCATCCGGTGGCAAATGAAATGATTGTACGCTTTCAATTATTGTCAACAACAGCGCTCAGTGCGGTCGACATCTTCCGCTGGACCGTCCAACTGTCCAGGTAAGTATCCGTGCGCCGCCTAGATCGGCCGTCGGGTTTCCAGCGTCGAGCTCTCTTACAACGAGCCATTACGTTCACCCACGTGTTACTTCTGCACCGCCACATGCCGCCCCAGATACGACACCCTTTCCCTTTTACAGCCCACCTTCCAGGTGCGTCATCTGGGGTGGACGGACACTCAACAACAAAATCGCAGCGTTTCTGTCACCTACGTTCTGTAACAATGTACGCACGTCTTCGTGAACGTAGACGCTCGACGGTGTCTCCCCACAGTCATCATGAAGGGCACTTCAAATCGTTCTGAAGAAAAGTCAGCGCGTATATCAGAGACTGCTGGGATAAACGCGAAGCCACATCCGTTGACCACCTCAAGCTCGCATGTCATGAGTCCTGCAGGACATTCTATAATTAGCGTCCTCCCTTGTCGGTCCCTTCACTCAGAGTTGCTGATGCTGCCTTCGGCAGCTCCGCCGAGCCTGTTCTAGAACCTCCGACACACACGCCATTATCATGCACCGGATACGAAGTGCATTGGTAGAAGAGGTTCGCAGAACAGTATTTATGTACGCATTACCAGTACCACAAAACAGAAATGAACTGAAACAAACATTGCAAAACAACAAATGTGTGTATAAGGCGACCCAATTTATTTATTTTAACGGCTATCTTCCTTACGTTATTCAGCTGATTGCGTCGTTTATCTCAGTAGTGATTTTTGGCTGACCACGTTCCACAACCTGTCGAATGTATTATCATGACATGGAAACGATGCATTACCGCTGGCTGTGATTTTCTCCGATTCTGTATTTGATATCCCTTGCGAACGTTCCGTGAGGCCTCAAGTTGAACTTTCAATGTTTTCTTCGTGCAGTCGTTCGGGCACATTCACACTTCAATATGAAATCGTCAGGAGCTGTTGGCACTAGTACTGTCCTACTTAAGAGTTCATGACAGTAACAGATTGACTAGATACCAACTGATACGGTGTGGACCGGGACTGGCCAGTGGTAACTGACGGCGGTTACTCTCATCAAGGTCAAAGGGTTGTCGCCACAGTGCCATTCTAGGGCAGCCGCTTTGCAACCTGGAGATTTTCATGATCTGTCTGCTTTATGATGTCTTATATAGCTCCGAGACCTATGGTTAAGTTAGTAAGAGAGATCATATGATGTCCAACGTGCAAACTGTTCGGTTGAACGCCAAGTGACTGTGCAACGCGAGCAGGATTACCGTACAATTCCGGTTCACTAGCTCGACGACAGCCGATCTCTGGCTTCAGCTAGCGTTCTGTGTCAGCATCGTTTACATAGCCACACAAAACTACTTGCATATTCTGTTTGATAAGATGTGTCGATGTTTTCAACGGCGTTTTTGAATACCACTTCTGGTTAAGCCGTACCTGGGAAAAGCAAATTACTGCATCGTGTACTAGATCAACTCCATCGGACTCACTCACCCTAAGTGTATCGTCTGATTTTGCGTCACCCCAACGCGTGTTGCCCTCCACGCAGTGCAATCAAATACTCTTGAGGAGGCTGTTGCCACAGGACATATTCGGAAATTGGTCCACTGAATTCCAGGGCACATTCGGCAAGGTGTAGAAATTGCTCACCTCTGGAAATTTGGTGACGCATTTTGATCCCACGTTCCGAAATGTGGTCTTGTCGGACGCAGCAAGCTGTGGTTTGGGAGCAGTCATCTCATATCTTCAACCCGAAGGCCCGTAAAAGAAAACCCCTGGTGCTGCTTTCTATGCACCATCGGCAAAACTACGGCCATATCAGAAAAGGGCTGCCAGCCATTACTTACTTACTTACTTACTTACCAACTTACTTACTTACTTACTTACTTACTTACTTACTTACTTACTTACTTACTTACTTACTTACTTACTTACTTACTTACTTACTTACTTACTTACCTATCTACCTACCTACTTGCCTGCTCACCACCGACTCATTTTATTGACGGGTCACGAACCGCTGCTAGCTGCCCTTCGATTAAAGAACGGTATCCCTTATCGCGCCATCAGTCACCTTCAGCGATGAAATGCGACATTGTTGAAATACGGGTCAGATATCAAATATGAGTCAACAACGATCACTAGACCAGCGGGTGCTCCCTCCCACCTGATTGGCTGGTAGACGCCAGATTAGGAAGGGACCATTATTGCTACAGCATATTTCGGGGCCACGATTAATCAAACACTCTCGTAAGTCAGGAGAAGACCACTAACCACTAACGAGCTGTTTGGTGGAAATCTCATCCAGACCTAATATCGGCGACGCTCCCAATCAGTACGGAAGGCTAACCAGAGAATTATGAGAAATCCTGATGCATTTTTTCCAAAGACGTCCAATGATATTTAAGCTCAATAGTTCTACGTATTCCAAAGGACGTGTCGTTGTCCCATCAGGACTCGAACTCCAGGTGCTTTTCTTTGCATCAGCCTTCAGGACGTCTGACAAACAGGCGCACTTGCCGGCAGATGTGGCCACTGAACTGTCCCAGACGAACGACGGCAGCCACTCGTCATTTCCTGCCGCTAATGGTCTTTCACGTCTGAAGCACTCTTGTAGATTCTTCTTCAAACTTGGCTCGCTCCTACATCTCCAAACTAAAGGTTACACGTGGATTTTGTTGGATTTCTACACGATCACAGCATCTCGTCTAACGTTGACGCCTATTCCAATTAGTTAGTTTGTTTTGATGCCAACCGCCATCATCATTACAGGACAATCCGCATCAAACGGCTTCATTAAACATACATCACATAATGATCAACAGGCTACAAAGTAGTATCTTTACGGATTTCGATAAGCACGTTTGGTTTCTGTCAGACTAAATCTGTGACAGGAACTGTCCACACACAAAATCCGCCATAAGATTCTGTAACGATAACAGCCCTAGAGAGTGTGAACAACTGACTCAAAAACATTATTCAGGTCCAAGAACACGCTGTGTTTTGGAGAGACCGTTAGGTCAGTATTTCTTACAGGTACGGGGTGTTGTAGCGCAGCTAATTTCTGCACGCTGACTTGTGACTGTGCGACCCGCCGAAACGCAGGGCAAAGTTTGCGTGTTAAAATGATTGGTCGTAATTTGAATGGGTGTTCCATACAGACTTGTGCTTTCGAAGTGAAGATAACAACTCGAGGTGGTAATCAAATTGTCATCCCGAATTTAAGAATTTAGGTGGCATGGCGCTGTGCAGAACAGCTTGCCATTTTGGGGATACCAGCAGAATTCCAACTGTATCCTTGAGATGCGGTCCGATGAGACTGAAACACGAGGTGACTGCAAACAGTGAGGATCAGACCAGTGCAGTTGGTTAGCGCCAGAGCGAAAAGAGTCGTCCACATTTACGCTGATATCCGAATCGTAAAAGAGAACTTGATATAGGGGTTCACAAGCTCATCTTCAAAACATTATCCGAAGCTGTAGGTCATCAAGTGGTCATCTGGTAATCAACAAACTTCCAATAGGCCCGAACTGAGATCCAACCAGTTAGCCAGTGACTAAGTATTGTTGAGTAATAGCGGATTTGGTTTGCTTCCATTTGAACATCGCCCACAATTGATCGCAGCTGTCACATTCTCATAGACTTCTCAACCACTTTCGCCGGTGAGTAACTGTCTCCTATCGAGACGATTGAACCACCTGATGACTAATCGCAAGTGGAAGTGGTTGAGTGTTCACATACGATAATTCGGTCGTGCCTAACCTGAGGTCATCGGCGCAGTGGCAAACATGGCTGCATCACGAACAGCGTGGCCGTAGTTCCAGTCTCGGCAGTGGGGAGGACATGCTCTAATGACGAGCTCTAGTGAGAGCGAACCTCGAGTCCATTGCCTCTGCTGTTTGGAAGGGGCCGACTGGGATGTCTATGAGAATGTGACAGCAGCCACCAACTGTCGGCGATGTTCAAATTGTAAGTGACCTGGTAAGCAAAATGTAGGTAGATGAGCCAGTATAAACGGTCATGTTATTCACGGTAAGTCAAACCTTCAGTTCAGTTCAGATCACAAGACTTGATGCTAGTAGCCCGTTGATGTCCAGTTTCTCGCACAAGTGAACTCAGATGATCCCACCGTGCTGCGACAAATAGAGAAGAAAAACTTCCCTTCAACAGTGTCTTGGAATCTTCAGTGGTATGCAGAACACAGTAGATTATTGAAGTAGCATCCAGAATATCTTTGGTCAAATCCTCAAAAGGATCATGCAAGCAATCTGTTGGTTGCCAGCGGTTGAATGATGGGGGGAAGCGGGATTGGAATAACCATCAGCAATCATCCTCGTCACCCTCAGACAGTGACGACGGAATAAAAGACGGATGAAAAATGTCAGCAATAAATATCACACACAAAACAGTCTGGAGCCTCAACCGCAAAACTTGTACGGCTGCCAAAATCAACAGAGTTGACGAGTACGCGACAGTACTGATCATTCAGACATGTCTGGAGCCACCGGCTGGGGTCACTATACACCGCAAGCTAGTAAGAATCATTAATCAGGGTAGCGTGGTCTACACGGACAAGTGGTCCCACAGGGTCGACCGCCACGTCAGTGTTCAACAGTGGGGCTGCTGGCTCCAGTAGTTAACTGAATGCGAACTCCTGAAACATTCGGTAGATTCCATGTGAGACAGTGAGTTGGGTACACAGTTGAGGTCAGAAGCGAAAAGTACGAGCTTCCTCAGCCGGATAGGACGTGCCTATCTGGATGTGTTTTTTCTGTCGCTGACTCAAACCCAGCCGGAGTCAGAATTTTTCGCAATCGGGCCTCTTCTGAATTTTGGAATCTGCAAAAGTACGTACCAGTGATATACGATGCCGTAGCCGCAGCCACTGTCCAGTGGCTAATAACTAATAATAGATTTCGGTGAATGGAAGTCACTTGCAAAAATCCTGTTCCACGTGGAAATGGTTGAGTATGGTAGACATCCATGGCGCGAATCGTGTACCAGCCGACGAAAGCTGCTACGGCTCGTGAGCACTTATAGAACGGGTGGTGGTCAATGGCATGGTTTCAGTTATCATTCTTGACGAGAGAATTGGTATTTGTTAGCTTCCGGCTGTTAGACTTCGGTCCCTTGAGAACGAGTTAGAAGAACAGTTAAGTGGACGACAGCAAGATGCTTCCACAAAAGCCGTTGAGGAAATGATTTGGGCACCATGGGAGACGTTCGTGAGTTTATCGAACGTAGTTGAAAAGAACTAGTTCAAGGTATTAGCGCAGAATTTTTGTGATAGGTAACATACAAGGAACCAGAAATACTTTATGTAAAAGCTACCGTATGATTTTATAAGGACATTCCTATGTTTAGCTGCGAAGCCGGTAGTTCTTGGCGCAGCTAAAATTGGATGAGCCTTATCTTCAATTTAAAGACAAATCAACAGGGATTTTTCGTGCCGAAGATGGACTGCCTGATAAGCAGCTGGTAACAATGTTGGTGGTATTTTGCTGATTGGTAGCTCATGTCAACGCAGTGTTGCAGTTCCAGTTTGGGACGGAAGTGTTGCAATGTCGGCTTTAGTCACAAGGCTGTGATGTGTGGGGGTGGTGGATTGCACGGTATACCAAGCCAAATAAAGTGGTCCACCTCGTCCACATTGTTGAAGTTGGATTATACTTTACAATATTTCCCGCCAGATTAAAGTGATGCAACCGAAAGGTTACGGCGATGTAGTTTTGAGGGATACGGCGGAATCACTTTCAGTTATCCCACATAAATTCCAACTCAACAGAATGTCTCTTGAGGTTTCGTAAAAACTGTATGGCGGCCAAATGAAGACGTGACCACGGGCTATGGGAGCATTGCCTGTCTTGCTGAGCAAGATTGGTAGTTGCCATCTGCCTTGCTGGGGAGTCCGCAGCCATTGTTGCTTCAGATTGGAAGCACTGTGTTGTGTTAATGTTTAGTAGTCAACGACGGGACTGTATCCGCAAGGTTCAACACATTTTGGATCACAGGATCTGAGCTTGGTAGTCGAGTGACTTCTAGTCTATGGCCCAAGCGAGGTTTAGTGACTTAACCGTGCAGCAGTAAAATCCGTGAAAAAGTCCTTTTGATGTTGCCTCAACATACTATGTTGCTTTGTGTTCCACGCAGTTCATTGATGAGTGGCCAGTGAGATAATTTTCGATCAAGTCCTCGTTGGGACCAACCAAGCATTTGCGACTTGGCCTGCAGCAGGGTGTGGGGGGAAAGTGGTATTGTAATTACTTTCAACAATCACGGTATGATCAGATGAGTATGCATGGTTGAATCCAACGCCAGTGCCACTAGCCACGGTTAAGCGCAAAATAACAGGACAACCGGAAACTTCTCTATCCGTGTGAAACAAGGAGGAATCTTGCAGGTTTGCACCGCCCAGCGCGGTTACGTACACGACAATATAATGCTCTGACCGAATACAGTACTCGGGGTTCATGAACAAGGAGACCAACAACAAAAACAAGTGTCCGACCAACTTGCCAAAACACGCACTTTGCCTCAGCATCTACCATCATGGTGCATCACCACAACCCACGGTTCATAAAGTTTGCTTAAGCCGTTGCCCCAAACCGGTTCAAAACTGTTTTGTGCGTAAAAATGATAATCACCATGTTCAACCTGTAGCCCAGCAGGGTCTGTACATGGGCATCAGCTGTTGACCATTGGTACCCTACAAATCATCCACGCGGATAATTGAATTGTGTGGAGTAAAGAAAAAAAGCTAAGTTCCTTATGCGAATAAGGAAGATTAATGGCGTCGAATTCCTTGGGAATTATACGGTGGTATCGTCGATATTGTGTTGACATTTTGTCCGATTATCAGGGTTGAGTTCTCACAAGCACAGTTCTGTTGCCGCAATGTTCGCGAAACTTGCAGTAGTCGAACGGTTTTTCACACGGATTCTGACAGAAATCGACAGCAGCCATGACATTTTGGACTGTAAGTTGACGGAACAAACTGCCCTGAATATCAAGGCAGGAAGCCTCAGGATAGCCTACAGGACGGATACAAAAGAAGCACTAAGTAACAGGAAAAAAGTGGATAGAGGAACAAAGGAATGTGAGGGATGCCATCAGATCACGTGTGTTCCAGTATTTTCATCATCCTACATCCAGGGCTACTGCCAATCAACTCACAACAAGCTTAAGCTTGAATTCGGTGACCGTGGTAGTCGAAACCAATTCGGACGGCACTGTGTCACAGTTGTTCACATTTATAGGCTCGTTAATAAATCGTCAGGTGGAGCTCATTGCCCGCTGACCAGAAGGTGGCCGCTATTATACGGACACGAAAAGGGGGAAGGAGGGAGAAAACCCTAAACTATGGGTCCGTAAGTCTTGCGTCAGTTGTCTTGAAAGTACTGGAAACAACTCAGGGGACAAGGTAGCGCAATACGTCACTAAGTACAGGCTAGTGAAGGCTCAGCAGCATGACTTGGTAAGTAGGCAACATTGTCTTTCCCACCTACCAGTCTTCTTGGATGGGATAAGGGAGAACGTGTTGAAATCCACTATTTGGACTTCAGAGAGACCTTCGGCTCGGCAGATCACAGACGTTTACTTTTGAAAATAGAGACGCTTGACATATTTTCCAATGTTTTAGTATAGATGGAGGCGTTTATGTGGAATAGAAGTTTCCATGTGCAGGTGGAAGTTCAAATGTGCACACTGAACTAGTCAGTAGTAGTGATCCACATGGGTCAGTTTTGGGTCCTCTATTGTTCCTCGTATACATAAATGACTTACCAAGGAGTGTTAAGTCCTCTCAACATGTTCGCACATGAGGTTAAACTCGTGGGACGCCCAAACAATTTTTCTGCGCAGCGTAAGAATTCATCAGCAGACAGTCGCCTGGGAACTTCCGCTAATTGTTGTGAGACGTAGACTGAGACTGTGGACCACTTACATGGATAGGGGGATTATGGCAACGCATGCTTGTTCAGAGAACTACTTTAATGGACCTGAGAATTCAGGTTGCGGGGGACTGTCTGTTTGTAGCCCAGAAGGCAACCCGGGCTTTCAATCAACTGGGGAAGACAGTGGCCCCAAAGAAATCCACCATCTTTTTACCTCTGTAAGGGGCTTACGTGTGACCGCACCTTGACTACTTTATGTAGATTTAGCGTCTTCATTTGGTTAAGGTTAATGTCCCGGGGGGGTTAATGTAGAGTTGCCAGGAAGGGAATATTCCACCAGGTTCACGCGCCTTTCTCTTTTCTCCTAATAAAGGCAACGAAAGATGGGAGGTCAGTTGGAAGTCTTGGAGGTCGCGAATATATTTTCTTGTGTGGCTGCAAATCATCATTCTAGAGACACGAATTGAAGGTTGTAAAACACGGCCGGGACCAATATAGGAATTATGTTTATGGCATTGTGCTTCTGTAATCATAAGCTTCATGCCACTTGCATCATGCTGTCTAATATATACTGAATGGGGCATTGCCAATGTAGATTTGGCTGTCATATATCTGCCATGGCTGACGCCGTTTTCCCGGGTCTCATGATACATTATGTTTGCAGAAGTGGTGAGTTAGCCATGATTTCCAAAACGGTTTACATGCGTGATTTGGCCTGTAGATGGAAAAAACTCGGCTGCGACCACGCAGAACTTATCTGTGATAAGCTGCGGACATCCCCAAAGCAGATTGATATTTTCGATGTTTTGCTCACTCGCGATGTTACAACGTCGCTTACCTAAGTGTGCATCAGTCGTTAGTTTGCAGCCTGACTGCAAGAAATTCTCGATGGTTTTGTACCCGGTAGGAAGAATTAAAGTGAAAACTTTCGTAGCTTTCTGGTTATGGAATCCACTTGGCAAGGACAGATTGGCTTTTAGGTTCTGCACAGTAAACATTGTCACACTACACACAAAATAGGTCGCAAAAATATAGATTCGCGCTACAAATCTTTCAAGTCGCATCGGGTGGAAAGAAATTTCGTGACCTTCACATCTAACCGTGCTGTTCTATTGAAATATTGCTGTGCTATTATAGTGCCGGGTTCGAACGAGTTTTAAAGCAGCCTTTTCCACTTCTTTGACGGATCACTTGGATCAAGCCCAGTGGTTGTTTTCAGTCCGCCCAACACCGCAGTAAGTCTTGTTTCGACATTTCCTGCTGGTGCAATCATATGTGCACAATCTGCCAACGTTTTCTGCGACCGGATGTCACTGCCTCAGTGTAAACTTCATACACCCGTGTGAGCTCTGCACACAATGGGAGGTGAAAGCTGGCCATGCGGCCAATAATAATTGCCATTGACGCGCGCATACAAAAATGATACTGTGTCTGGCTGATCCTGTCACACTGCGGTCAGCTGGATTAGTCTCATCAACTTATCGCACTCGAAGTGGGAGTAAACGTCTCCGATTGCCCGACGTACCCGGTGGGCCAACCATCAAGACTGAACAAGACTGTGGGCATCAAGTTCTAAAGCAGTCATGCATTTGTAGAAGGAGTGTCCAAGCAAGCACCATGTCAATTCAATTGGCGACTGGTAACCCTAGCATCTCTTAAAACAATAGTGCCGTCATTAGGCGCTTCCTAGCCAAGCATCCTGAAATGCCTTCGCCGAGAAGTTGGAATATCAACTGTCAGAAATCTGGTCGACAGAATAGAAAGCTTAACGTGAAAAATAAGACTAAGTTTTTCTAATATTAACAAATTTGGCATGCGTGACATCGGAAAGGGTTAAACACACCTGATCGAACTGTTGGTAGAAATAATGTTTTGACGCCTAGAATAACATAGCCTAGTAAACAAGCAGCATTCGGCCCTCCACCATTTTGGGAAACATTGTTTATCGATCATCCCACAATCAAGAACCTGGAAACAAAACCCCGGGTCCATACAGTTCAACGCATTTCCTGTGGAAGTGCTTACCCAACAGGTATACACACAGACAAGCCAACCATGAAGGTGGGGTTGGCTAGCGGCCCCGACAAACTGCCGCAGGTGCAGCCATAAAACATTTACGTCACCGCTTTGGGACTATGGTCCTGGTACCAAACCACCAAGCAAAGGATGATAATTCCCAATTTTGTGGCTTTATTACCCAGCTATGCCGTTCCACTTTATATCGGCATGCCTTATTTGGCCACCTTAACCATATACTAGTTACATGAAGGACCCGCTACTTACGGGGGACTTGGATATCACTCGGTTGTCGATCTTGTTAGAAAAGTCTTCCAATATGCCCTTGGCGCCAACCTTCCGTATTCAGGTATTTTGTGCGTAACCACCTCTTAATTTTGCAACTTAGCCGAGCATAATTAATCGCACACTGTTTCGCTGATTTGGGACTAATCGCGTGCCATATTTCCCTTACTCTGCACGCTTCAAAGGAGACGGAACATTTTTCTGTCCGAGACTACTTCGTATCTCCATTTTGTAATATTTGCTCGCCTTTAAGCAGTAGATTTGCGTGGTTACATCATACGTTTTTGATAGTGACTGGCATAGCTGACGCATGTAGCTGCACGGCCGGCACCTTTTATTTTTTACCTAGTTGTATTGGATTATTTGGGGTCAATTCTTTTTCCGAGTTTGATGATCGTTACTTGTCTGCGCATTGCTCAAAGGGAGTTCGGTCGTAATAGTGCCTAGCTCATGAATCCCGGAACTTCAGGCCTGTAAGTATACAACTTCATCATAGATACAAAGGACCAGTAATATGACCTGTTCTCACCCCTGATCCGTTTGGCGCCATTTTGCGGCCGCCTACTAGATCTCTGCCATTTTGGCAAGCAAGTTGGACGAGCTGCAGTAGTCTGGCGGGGAGTTCTCGAACCCCGCCCCCTCGGTGTGGTCAACCAGAACGCTGATTATCTGCTCTACTTGTGCGTTGGTATCAATGTGCAACTTTCTTGAGTAAGCTAGCGGAGGCTGTCTTTGGACTGTGTATACAATTTGCAAAGAAACACTGACAAGACAGTCACCTGTCGGTGTGCTTGGTGGACCACTTTTTCACAGATCATAAACACTGCTGGTTATAGCAATCTTTTAATTGTTCCAAGGACGAATTTTTCATTGAGTCGTAATACACTGGGATGTTTCGCATTTAGCAAACTGGTGGTCCCCTCCGAACTTTTAACACAGGCAGGATTAATTAAAAAAAGCCGTTAAATAACCCATGGTAACTAGTGGTAACACGCTGTAACGAAATTGCCCGTTCTGGTTGTTCCTTAACAGGTCGAATACGCAGCGGTTTTTTGAAGTGGTATCGTCAGGGCGAAACGGATGAAACAAACAACTCGTATGAATGAGGTGAACGGCGTTGGAGATACAAGTGAGGACAATGCTTCAATGTACCTACATCACCTTCATAACGAAACCGAAGCCGCGACGGTCCGACCGACATTAATGTGGGTCGTGAACCGCAGTACTCGCAAGAATTGGGCAAAACGCTTCCTTGAACACGAAGTTCGATTATTCGGACGAAGTGGGATTTTCCCGTCTGCAGCCAAATTTGTGATCTCATGGTTCCCAGCTGATGGTTTTCGACTTTTGAAATCGACCGAACAAAGCAATTGGGGTTAGCGACATGGTGCGAACCGACGAGATTTTCAAAACTTCCGCTGGCAATTGTCTTGGCGCCTCCGCCATTGATTTAGGAGTCATTCGCACCATAACTGATCAGACTGCCTTGATTCCAGTTGCATCATAATTTTGTGAATACCCTGACTCTGGTTGTTTGCAGCACACGGCCCACGTCACTTCAACCAGCTATTTGTTTTGTATTTTGCGTCATGACAAAAATGTTTAGTGCTAACGTTGTGGAGCACACTTGTTGACAAACAAACGAAGATGAGCTTGTTCGCTTCACTCTGTTTGAAGTGAAAAGCAGTTCAGAATGCTGTTAAGTTATCACATACACGCCATTTTGTCCTTTTAATCCCAGTCCATAGGTATGACCCTGATGCGACATTGTACTTCGTCTTGACCAAGTAACATGTGGCTGCCGTTTAGCAAACAGGCTTGAACGGAATGTGACCCAGTATAAATCAGTAATACCGAAGAAACACATACATATATATGACGAGAAAGCAAACTAAACATCCAAAGATTCAGAACTTCTACTCGATTATGAAGAATCAATCGGTTCCAGTCAGTATTCCAACAAATTCTAACATTCTTGTGGGCAATCGTACGCGTCCAGGGATTCCGCTTGAAGGCCGTTCAAAAGGCAAAGCGGCACTTTTAGCGCGAATCCTCATTTTTTAAAGATATTTGGAAACTTCGAAATCGGGATTTCAGGCATAGCACGTGCAGTACATCAATTGTATATAAGCAGCGTTATTGGACAAATTGGAACTCGCCGAATTAGTCCTAAAAGTATCAGGTTGGTGATGAAAATTTGTTTCACCATTTTTGAGAAAACAGCCCTTAACTAGCGTGAGCCCACTTTTTCAGGTCTTATCAGTGCAATCATGGAAATTTTAGAGATGAAATACGTCACCCCGTAGCCTGAGAGTGCCTC
>LUCH01003073.1:0-35799 GCA_013368495.1 Paragonimus heterotremus | reverse complement strand
GAGGCACTCTCAGGCTACGGGGTGACGTATTTCATCTCTAAAATTTCCATGATTGCACTGATAAGACCTGAAAAAGTGGGCTCACGCTAGTTAAGGGCTGTTTTCTCAAAAATGGTGAAACAAATTTTCATCACCAACCTGATACTTTTAGGACTAATTCGGCGAGTTCCAATTTGTCCAATAACGCTGCTTATATACAATTGATGTACTGCACGTGCTATGCCTGAAATCCCGATTTCGAAGTTTCCAAATATCTTTAAAAAATGAGGATTCGCGCTAAAAGTGCCGCTTTGCCTTTTGAACGGCCTTCAAGCGGAATCCCTCGAAACGGATAATTGCAGAAATATCGTATTTTTGCTTCATCTTTTTGCATTTATCCATGCCTGGGTGTTACTAGTCTTACGCCGATCTTCCAAATTTTATACTTGTTTCATTGACCGCTTGTGGTTGATCGAAAGCTGTGATGGTTAGCGCATTGTGACCCTGGTGACAGGCCTTCCGACCTAAAGTGAACGAGTATACTGGTGCCAATTAACATGGCTATAGTTACGGGGATGTTATATCTTCCACCAACTCGACTTAATTTGGAGGCCTGTTTTTGGTCGTGCCCTTTGGATAAGCCTTCCAAACGCAAGTTTACGGAGTGTTTGTACTCAAGATTTTTTTCGAAGGCACAAATGTGAGCAATCGGTATATGGGCAATGAATCCTTAAGCTTTAGTGGGATGATCTAGCGCATAATTAACAAGCAGGAGTTTGTTATGTGAGCGCCGTGGCCGCAACAATGATTGCGCAGCAATGGTTCCAAATATTGAGCTGAGCGACTCGACAAACGAAAAGCTTTCCTTTTCATTTGTCCCTATATT
This sequence comes from Paragonimus heterotremus, assembly GCA_013368495.1. Lineage (NCBI taxonomy): Eukaryota > Metazoa > Platyhelminthes > Trematoda > Plagiorchiida > Troglotrematidae > Paragonimus > Paragonimus heterotremus. Next base: position 34,934 of record LUCH01003073.1, on the reverse strand, counting down.
CGCCGTCCCTGAGCTCAACTGGAATTGCTTGAACATCATATCTCTATATCTAGACGTAAGGCAGTCGCAATATTGCCTACCCACACCAGTGTCCCAGTACAGGCATGTAAGTACGTAATTTTGACTTTCTGGCAGCATGACAATCACTACTCACATATGGTCGCAACAGTCACATTAAGATAGACTTTTAACCAGCCATTCTCGAATGGAGCCACTAGGCTCAATACTTACCCCGTAAGTATTGGATATCTTGACCATCTCGAAATTTTACTCACAATACGTCTTCATGAGACAGCCCTTTCAGACGCTGCACCTTTTGCTTCCCATTCACCACCCACATCTTTCGTGGCGAAACCACTGCCGCTTGTGAGTGATCGATCCACTCATTGGGAGACACTGTTACCGTATGTTTACTCCGACTAATAATCCACTATCAAAGCAGGCTGGGGAATGAGTTCAGGTGGTAGGCTTCATACTTTTATCAATAACCAGTGTAGCCATGAGCGAGGCTGTCGTACTTTTATATAAAGTTAGCCAACCCACAGTCGCAGTGAGTGGCCGAGGTTACGTCCATCAATCTAGACATACCTCGGTAGCACTTACGAGTTGTATAGTGCGAACCCTCGTCATGATCACAACAGTACCCTAACCCTTCCCCTGGTCATTTCCTGGAGGCACATTTTCAAGATAAAACATGAGTGCACGAATGACAATGCCACTTCACACGGACAAGCAAAATGTAGAACGACCGAGAGATCTTGAGGTAAACGTCATGTCGAAACCTAGAAACTCCTTCGACACCGCCAACAACTTTTTTTGTCGGGTCCCTCACGATAACGTTTGCTAGTACCTCTTTTTTCGTATTCTCCATGGGGCCTGTTTTAAGGAGCTCATCCTCCATAATCTGTGTCGGCGGCAATGTTGACTTTTCTTCAAATTGCACCGTTCAACTTCCACAACATTTCTTGTGAGCTAAAAGTCGATGAAATTCGACAAATAATTTCGGTGTTATTCAATTCATTGAACCCGGCTAGTTGGTGAGCAAAACAGCTGACCGTATTTTGTCCCTGCCAAGTACTGTAGTGGTGTTCCTCTGACCGACAGTTATACAATTTCCCACTGGTGACGGTTAGCTAAAATGAAATTGCGGCATGCTATATGGATGACTAATTTTGACTCGCCAATTGACTTCACAAGGAACACACGATAGTCAGAAGTTGAGGCATTTCATGCGTGTCGCCAACCTGTACTTACATTTCGCACAAGTCAAAATATGTGTGCGTTCAAGTGAACAGAGCATTCTGTGTGCGCGTCCGGTGGTGGCCCTCGATTGCACTGCTGGAAAACATGAGTGCCATCATAGCAACAATTATTCACTGCAATCCGTAGAGTGAATTGAATGAAGTTCACCACCTTGCAGTATGCTATGGCGACGACCAGTTTTATTGCTCGGGTCACTGGCGCTGTCAACGTGTAACCATTTGGTCGGACGAAGTTATTTCACCTACGCTAGACAGCCATGGGTCTTGAGCTGCTTATTGAAGCGCTTGAGTCAAAGTGAAATTGTGCGTTTATCGACAGCCAAGGGGGCACCACGAATTTTAGGTTTTTGAACTGCTACCACCACACATGAATAAATGAACTTGGAAAATTCACAAGGGTCCACTGTTTGAAGTACGCAACACGTGACGAGGCTGATCGTAGCTGTGCCATTTTCCCATGCCAAAAATACTGTCAAAATGGATGAATTTCTCCAGTTAACTGGAAGTTTATTTTAACTTTCCGTGCCGTCGCTGCGAAGCTAATTTTTTGGATTACTGGTGTTAACAACCCCAGGTTTCGTGTAGTACTATCGTTAGTTGTTGATCACTAAACTATAATTTGTTCTAACTGTTGTCTTATTTATCCCCCTATTGGTTTGTAACCTCGATCCATCGGTAGCTTTGTGCCTTATCCATCTGTTACATCGACCCACACAAGGTTCAAAATTGTCAGCGGATGATAAATTTCCGGTTTCTTTGGTTGGTTTTGGTATCGTGTGAACATTGAGATGGGAATACAGTGCTAAACGTGCTTTTTCAGACATCATTTTGGATGTAATTGCATCAAGGAAGACCAGTATGTTATACTTACTGCTTCAAACATGACCTGTTGTTTATATGAGCTGTCTGTTGAGTACAATAACAATCTTTTTGTGGACGACTCTGAGTGCGCACAATGTGAATTGTTGGGGCCTCCGGTAGTATTTTCGTGAGTCACGGTGCACTGAGTATAACAGACTACACAGAAACCGATTTGGAGGATGACTTACTCGTTAGAATGTCGTCTAGTCTAGGTCATGATAGCCGTCCGCAAAAGCCTCGAGATTCAGGTATGCTACCCATGAGATGATAAACAAGACCTCTCCCGCAAATCAGGAAACAGCGTTTGAAACCATTTGCGGAGACTATTTAACCACTGTTTGTGTACTCCAGTCATGTCATGCAAACTCACCTGAGGAGGATGCTCACGACTATATTTTTCTGGTCCTCAACTCGTAACTTATTAACCATGACTTGGAATTCTTGATCTGTGTACACTCAAAAGTTGACAACTGTGCGATGACACAAATCTCACAAACGTTTCCACCAATGTTGGACTTGGCAAAACGGTTTTTATTTCGTTGTCTGATGATGACCGACAGGTCCACGATAATGGTAACTACAGGCTTCGTCGTTTGACGTTCCTTTGGGAGCAGCTCCACTTTTTACAGAAGCAACACCCTCTCCAACGGCCTTCTGCATGTTGAAGTTGGCTGCTCATCGAAAGGTCCTTTATAATCGCCGTCGAATTTCCACTTATTCAAGTTGTTGTCAACTTCATAAATTTGTTTGACACCAGTGAGCTTGCGTCCCCAAGCACGATGGCGCACCGTTTTCACTTATTGGGTCTGCTCATAGTACGCCCCTAGATACCAAACCCAACTAACTGATTGGGTCCGGACGACTTTGATCCTCTAGTCTGAAATCCGTGTATTAATCGCTAATATTCACAGATCCTCAGCCTCGACTGACCTTTATATGGCAACCTACCATCATGGGTTTGATCATTAATTCATGCTGCTGAGTAACATGCTTTCGTTCGAAGAGGCCAACCCGCGGCCCAGTCCAAAAACTGCGTCGAAATGGGAATGGGTGATTACAGTTCCATGCAGCTGATGCACGACAGAACAAGCCTATTTGACTTGAGGTTTACTCTCAAGTGTGCTGCGATATTTGTACGGTACACTCCTTTTTAATTGGTGTTTATGTTTCACTCAGTCCTTGGCTTCTTGAATTTGCCAATGAAAGCTCGAATGTTAAGTTTACTACGCCCAATATATGTGAATTTAACCGGCGCACTTTGTGAATTTCACACGGCTTATCAAATGTTATTAAATAGGAACCACAGCAGAACACATAGAAAGGATTGTTGCTATCGCCGTTCGATCGTTCTTGGAATGTAACCTGAACGGATTTTAAGCGTAGCATTTGAATGTCATTTGAGTGTTACCAATGATTGGTTGGAACCGTTAGGCAACAAATTCAGTGACAGCGGGAATGGTTCCGCAGCAATCCACTTCCACTTACGTCATACGGGACATCAAGACATAGTAAGATAGATAAAACGCTATCTGGTCCACCGTAACAGAGCACTAGGTCATGTTGTGTAGTACTTCAGGTGGCCTCCAGGGCCCTTAGCTTGGAACATATTGACAATTCCACTCAGGGCCCACTCTCTGACACTCGATTCTTTCGAATTCAAACACAGGGGTCTTCGTGGTTGATGCGTACGTCGTCCGCGGTGCTCTGTCTATTGAATTGGCCTCTAACGATTCACCTTTACACCTAATTGCACGTAATCCGGCGACCCACTAAATGCTTTCCCCAGTATTGAACGGCAGAGTGGATAATACAACTTTCAAACGGGTGGTGAAAAAGCAGTCATAAAATCGGAATTTATTACGGTACTAACTGAATAACTATAAGGCAAAATTAGGTCTCTCGCCTTGATAGTGAACATTTTTAGAAACCGTATAAAGGATGTGCCAGTACAACGAAATGGATAACTAGGCTCCACTTAGTAATGGGGTCGGCGAAACGTAATCAAGCTCACTTAAACAATTGATCATCGGTTATGTAGGGGCAAAACGACTTTTTGCGGATTGAGAAGGGATAGAATACATCATTTACTCAATAAAAAATGCAAGTGAATAACGCTTCACTTTGACATTTAGAATTTTACACTGCCCAGACTGAATAATACTGAGGGGAACGTTAGCAGCAGCCAAAGTAACTATAAAGATTATTAATGTAATAAATAACAAGTATCATTATTGTGAGACAATAAAACGTAGAGCAAACCGTCAAAAGTAATGAAAGCAAGCATAACAAACTCAAAAATACATAGACTAACCCTGACAAATGCAACACCGTTCGTTTATTTTATGTACATGGACTCAGTTTTTTGTAGACTGTCTTACCATCCGAACATATGATGGGCTGCCTCCTGAAGAAGTAGTTCACTGTTAAGGTAACTGCGCCAACAGACTTAACATTGTATCACTACAGACCACGGATTAAAAGGTGGAAGTTGCGCCGACGACGGCCTGCTCAAGCTTGTATGATTCATATTTCAATGACAGCGGTTGTGGTTGACATCCACAAAATTGTGACAACAGACCCCATGTGTCTCTTCCGGTTATTGTAGGACCTCAGTTACTCATTTACGAGTAATTCACAGGGCAAGCTGCCGAAAGTGCATTGGGCTTGTATAAATCATGAGCCTATGAAAAATGCACGGAACCATCGTCGACAGTCCTGCGAGCAGGTTGCAACGAATGTGCCGGTAAGTGTATTGCTTTCGATATGAGCCGGCAGCCTGAGAAAAATACACCGCCTGAAGTGATACCTGACTGTGGGCTCGAAAGAGGTATCGGCTACATTGGGGTTGCTAGTGGATTGAACATGCGTGATAATACTCTACCAAACTGTTCCAGCGGAAAAAATACAAATATTCTAGAAGCCCTTTGTAGCGCAGGTAAACTGCATAGTTTCACGTTGCTGAAGAAAGTTTTCATTCTCCCAGATGTCGCATTGTTTGCAGTGCAGTAAACAAAACTCCGCCTTCCTTCTCTTAATACAGTTCTTTGGATGGCTGGTAACAGCGCATAGACCAGCCAACGGCATGACGGCACGGCTGTGTGTCATTTCGATTAGACCGGGTTCTGGCCGGTATGCTGCTACTGACCGGTCCCGTACCCTTTTGAATCAGTTACCATCGTGTCATTTGATTTCAGTTCACGCATACAGTGGGGTTTAATCAACCCGATAGCGTTACTTGGTGGGACTTTTGCAGGACAGACTGCATCCATAAGAGAGTTTCTAAGTTCCTCTCCGTCTCTACCACACAGTATGCCAATAGTTGATCGATTGGGCCGGATGAAAACCGTCGAAAGCAACTATATATAAAAGTATTCCACTTTTCTAAAAACCTAGTAGGCTGAAACCCTGTATTGGCAGGGAAGCGGACACAGATCTCAAGAAGAAGCTGGCAACTTAGGGCTAAAGCCTGCTAACGCACAGACAACATAAACACGAAGCCTCGTCGGCGTTTCCAAACATTACAACGTAAATCCAGCCTAGGGTTCTCAGTTCAGTGCTAACTAATGATAATGGAGTTGTCACCACATACCTTGTGCGACTTCAGGGATTCGTGAAGTAGATGACCAACCCGGTGAAAACATCAAAGAAGTAGCATGCGCTACAACCGGACTATACGGTAGTGTTCTGTGGTGCGCAACCGTAAGTGGAAAACGGTCGACGAACAGCTCTTTTACCATTATTCGTCGAAGAGTGCCATGAATACTTAGGTCACGCAGCCTCACGGATAGAACGCAAACTGATAAATGTACCGGCTGAGACATCACGTTCTGGTGGGATCGTGGCAATAATGCTTACAGAGGGTTGACATGTCTTGTGGCAGCTTTAGCCACGTTGTTTCGTCGTCCTCTGGGGGAGGGCAAAATCCCGACTCAGTGGAAGACATCCAGAGCATTTTCAACATTCAAACTGAAGGTCGTGCTGTAAGCAACACCAACGTCCAGTTGCATTTTTGCTAAGGGAGGTCTGTTTTCCCAAAAGTGGTTCATTTTCCAGATTTGTTTGAAAAGCATTTTTAGGCAAATGACTTTTAATCTTTTCGCGCCACAACGCGAGGAAACTCAGTTTTAGAGCACGTTTTCACATCGTCTTATAACTGAATTAATTCACTTTTGGTCGGATACTGCGAGGCCAATCACAGTCCGTCAACAAGCAGGAGATGGTTTGCACTTCAACCCCCAGCCGAGGGTGGTAAACACTTCTGATGTGTATGGAGAGCAGAGTCTTGGCTGTGAGTTTCCTGTCGGCCACAACAAATGAGCACCAGCTTACCGACTGGAATGGGTACAACCTTGAATACATAGGAGGAGAGGTTCACAAACTTGGCATAGCCGTGATTACGGTAAAGAACATTGCACATCGTCCGGCTGACGAAAGTATTCCACACAAACACTCTGAAAGGGTTTTATCGGGGCCTCAAATGTAGGATAGAAAAGCCAGGGATATTTCCCCGGAAGACAAAACGATCATCAATGCGACTGAACTTTTTTAAACGGTGATATGACGGAAAGGCGCTGGCTCAAAACAAAGAAGAGGGATTGCTGAACAAGGGCTCTGTAACAAGTCCGTTTTGGTGGTGTGTGAGGCGCGAACGTTTGGACGTTTATACTGCGGTGTTAACATTAAAAAATAGAAGTTTTGCGGGTGGCCTGTTTACGCTCAGCGTATACAACTCGTAGATTGATGGAAACTTTATCGTCCTGCCATCCTCCAAAACGCGTAGTCTTTTTTCGGTTTTCTAATGGACGTAAACAACATTTCCAACCAGTCTGAATAATGTCTTCTGACACGTGTCAACCGCCCCGGTAAGAAGTCCGGGTACTCTGTTCGGCTGTAGGTTTCTCCGTTTCGTTGTGTATCGTACGGTGTGGGTGAGATTCGTTTGAAACATATTTGCGCGTTAGCTACTTCTGACTTTCGTTGGCCCCCTAATGTCAACCGAACTTGAAACGTTTCACCATCACTTAAATTGTGAATATTCCTTTCGATTAACTTTGTCGTGTTCAAAGCTGGAATGTTCCATTAGGTCATGATAAAACGGCCGAACTTTGGGTCGTGTTTGAGGACTGGCCGTGTGAAGGACTATGCTGTGCAGCGCCTGTTGTGTGAAACATGGTCACACACTTCATGTCTGAGTACAGCGGGCGAACGGTACAGTGCGGTGATATCGTTCGGATTGAACTGCGCTCAGTTGGTCTGTGATCGCTGCTGCTTCGAACGTACGAAAGCGGTGTATGAAATAGTCAGTGATCCAGTCTGTTTAGGAATACCTGCTAATAATACACAAATTTACATCACGCCTGCTTAGACCTCACCGCGACCCCTCGGAACGAACCTCCACTTTTGACCCTCCAAAGCGGAATGTTCATGGTGTGGCAAGACTTAGTCAACTTCCAACATCCACAGTGGTCGAAACAGAGTACTAAACCAAAGGGTACCTGCGAAGAATCATCTAGCCCTGCCATGGTGACTGAAATTGAGCTAAGATAGTCTGAGAACACGCGCACCACGGTCCCAAAGACGGCAGAAGCTTCAACCTTGGGGACTCGATCACAGTACAAGACGATGCAGAGTGTCCTAAAAGCCGCTCAAGGAGTCCGGACAGGCGTAATGAGGGGTTCTGGAGTGGCCTCCATGAAATGCGTACCACAATTTACACTCCTGTTTTTGTAACACCTTGGAACGGAAAACCAGATTCATTGCAGGCTGTCAAACGTTTGTCGGTACGAATAGTGCCGACGAGAGCTTCCGGCACTAGGAATACGATTTTGTTTTCCAGTGAACTGTGAGGCAAGCCTGGCACCCAAGTGTACCTGCACATATCACAGGAGTGATTGATGGAAGTCAGCATACCACCATCCGAGGTGTTCGGGGTCGGTGACATGCCCCTAGGTGCATGAAGTGAATTAAAGGGGAGTTTTACGTAATGGAGTTAAAAAACAAATCAACACTGTCAAGAAAGTAATTTACAATCATCCACAGTAACCACTTATAGTAGGTTTAATCATAATGAGTACGCTGTATGTTGGAAGGAGGATCGCCTTGAATAACAGGGAAAGTCCGGCGAATTCATTTGCTACAGTATGCTGAAAAGATGGTGCAACGATCAGCCTTCAACCACCACGACGACGTGAAAGCAGAAGGCCGGGCGCGCGAAAACGAAGTAGGTATTAGTTCAAACAACAGACGAACATTTTTTACGTGCGAAGAACATAACGTGTATGAACAGTAGTGGGTAACAAAAATATGAAGTGATATGCCAGACCCCACACATGCCTCTGTCCTCAGGCTGACTAATGCTCAAGTTCAGTTGTGTGAACACTCTTTCTTACGTTTCCACTCCTAGTTAGACGAGCTATCCAGTGACAGCAATTCCAAACTCAGCAATCAGCGTAGTAGTCTACATGTTAAGGCGACTGAGGAAGAAGGTGTGTATAAGGCAAGCGTACTGCGTGTAGCTCGTGAAACGTGAAAACGAAGAATATCCATATGAGCGCAAATTGGGCACACAATCAACCTGAAGATAACTGCAGAACGCAGCGTGCCAAACTTCACAACTGCGGTGCAACAAAAAATTCCACTATAAGTGTTCGCTACACAGCCTCCCCCAGAAGGCCACCAGGGTAAACATGGGTTTTCGTTAGACATTATAAACATACAACAGTGAGGTCAGCAAAATATGACGCCCGTGGCTAGATACACATTCAGCTGGTCGGAAGCACAGGAAAGTACCTGAGGAAATTGTTCACAAGATGGTTGGTCGCGAACTGACGGTGAGCTGATCGAGCCCAGTGTTTACGTTAAGTTGTTTTGTCTTCAGTGCACACCTGTAGCAGTGAGATTCACAAAACCGAAGGATTCACATGTGGGAAAAATAGGAAGTGGGTTTATCCGGTCCTGAACAATAGAATTCAGGGGATGTCTTTTCATTACGCCAAGCCCAGCTGATCTAATATTGAACGAACGGCGAAATACCCGTGCCAAACATAGAGCAGGCCCACCTTATTGGCGGGCCGTCAGGCATCGGCATACCGTTGGAAATTTGATACTTTTCACTTGATTGACTGACGTCGTAAGCCGGTTGTGCCAAGGTGGCGTCGAAGGAGAGCTCGTGAAAACATGCTGGTGCACACAGGAAAAATATCCAGGTAGATATCTGCAGCGGGACAGTTTCACAAACAGGCATTTTATATGTAAAAGATGCTAACGCACTCTGTAAACATTACAGATTTTCGCGTGCGTCCATTGTGTCGGTCAGGTAGTGGAAATATAGGGCTGACACTAAGTGTGTTTTATGTATGTTCGAGATGTGGCAACTGATCAGAAAATGTCAGTAGGATGCCAGGTGCGCTCTATTCAATAGACGGGGTCCTGCTAGACGGTTTAAAACGGCCTCGCGGTTACCATCAAACTCGGTGGTGAAAGACCTAGCTGTAGCACGCAAAGTGAGGCTGTATATGCCGGCTGCAGAAACTTGCGTAAACCGCTTACGCGTACGCAGGAATGAGACAGGGATGACAGTTTACCGTACAAATACACGGGTGTAGACCGCACTTGTGGTTGCACTGGACGTAGTAGTTGTGCGCCAAACATGCGGCACATCTTCCATAATCCGCAGGTTTGACTGACAAAAGAGACACTCGTTTGTTAGGCAAAAGTAAGATTCAATCGTAGACGAGTTGAGCCAATGTGGCTTTTAAATCCATCTTGAAGTTATTACTCGGGAGTTCGACTGCGCAATGACGGCAGCTTTCAAACGACGATGACAACGGTTTGCCACCCTGTTTGGTTGTGGATGAAAGGCGGCAGTGCTTATGTAACTACGCTGAAAAATGTTCAGATCTGCGAAAAGTCTTTTGAAATGAGAACTACAACCTGTAGTCACTAGTGAGGGACAACCAAATTGAGTTACCCAACTTTCCAAAAAGGCGCCGGTCACCGTGGGGAAATGGGGCCGAATCCACCTCCCATTAATCGTTCGACACAAATCATAAAGAGGGCAAGACCGTTTGTAAGTAGTAACGACCGGATCAGGTGAACATGCAGTTGGTGTTGACGTGCATCGGGGTGAGATATACACCGATGGGGTTCTTGGTACGTCTACGGACACCAGCTGACAGCAAACCAAATTACAGATGTCGTACATCAGTTCAGACCATACGACACGTTCACTGGTAAGGTTCACTTAAACACGGGCGATAGGTTATGCAGTGCATTGGATACTGCGCGACAAAACGAATAGGGCGATACGGGCCTACATACACTGTGAAGCATCAAACAGGATAGCGCCTGCGAAGGAAGCTGCGGGAGCAGGCTGTACTTTGAGAGAGCTATACCGACAGAGTTGCTGTAACTTAAAGTCGCCTGGTTGCGCAACGGTCTTGGCGAACAATCAGTAGGCTTAGAACTGCCACCCCAGTATACGCACCAGATAAAACATCTGTGACGGAAGTGAGGATACCCGAAACATGCCGTATATCTGAGGTAAACCGAGGAATATAGGCCAAACATCCAATTCCTCTGAGAGGATACATATCGGACGAAGCGGTCAACAAAAACACCAACGGTTTATGGTCAGCGTAGACCGTGAGTTGTCGGTCTTCAGCAGTATGTCAAACATGACGTATTGCAAAGTGAACGATGGGTAGTTTTCTAAAAAAAATTGCTGCATCCAGACAGCGTGTGTTGCAACCGTTCAGAGAATAATTCTTGTTGATACCCCAAAAGCCCTTGCAACACTACGTCAACGGTTGTGTTAGAACCGCTGGTTACGATTGATATCCTTCCGGTAGGATCAAGATTGGCCAGCCCGGCTATTTAAAGGCAGCCTCTCAAGCTTTTTGAAGGCGTCCGCGAAGCGACGACGAATGCGAGTTAATGTCCCCCTTCATATAGCAGACTGGTCACTGGCTGCAAAATAGGTGCGCAAGGAGAAGTAAATCGACGACAACAGTTTCTCAGGACACAAAATCTGCGAAGCTGTTGAAGAGAAGACTGTTCGATGTTTACCCGGATTGTCTGAACATTTGTAAAGTTGGCGGCAATGCCACCGGCTGAGATTTTGGGCGTTCGAAACTCGATGGCCGACTTGGATAGCCCCCAATTTGGTCGACTGACGGTAGCGCCATGAGTGGTCACCCGATCAAACAAGCTGCATAGACGTGATAGGTGAGCTGTTATGAGATAGCCGACAACCAGCATGTATTCGTGGTGAGGATTAACGAAAGGCAACTATCCGTTTAGCAGGAATCGGCTTGAAATTAGAATATGTCGTACGAGTGCCAAAGGTACTGGCTCAATGAGGAAAGGTTGCCCCGCCATTTTCGAGAAAACTAACCGTTACTAACGTCAGCTCAATTTTTCAAGTCTTATCAATGCAATCATGGCAATTTTAGAGATGACATACGTCGCCCTATAGCCTGAGAGTGCTTCATTTTGTGACGTTTCAAAGATATGGTCGAAATAGAAATATAAGACCATACAGTTGACTTTGCATTTCAACAACAGCACTAATACATTTGATAGTAAAACATGTATGACAAAATTTCTAGCTTCCTTGTCTATACGATATTTCTATAATTCCCCCTTGATTGCAGGATTTCAGGTAGACAATTATCGATGAAACGTTCATATAAATTACTAATGCGTAGTAGGGGATTTTGATTTTCATATAGATTAAACATTACCCACAACTGAACGCAGCTATCGCATTCCCACAGACTTTCCAGTCGGCCTCTTTCGGAAAGCAGAAGCACTAGACTCGAGTTTTTGCTCTCATTAGAACTCGTCAGCAGTACATATCCTCGCCAATGCCGGGACTAGAACCACGGCCACGTTGTTCACGAAGCAACCATGTTTACCACTGCGTCAATGACACCACGTTAGTTACGACGGAATTATCATACGCGAACACTCAACCACTTTCGTTTGTGAGTAATGATCTTAGAAATGGTTCAAAATGACACTATGATATTGATGTTTCCGTCTTTGGTTTATATGGAACGACGTAAAAAGGAGTATTATGTCCCAGTTCATCACCGAGAATCTTCCGAGGTAACTTCTATTCACTCTACCGCATTGTTTCTAACCAGATGGAGGTCGCGTGGCGTTTATGCGGAATAATGTACGAAAACAGATGAACTCAAGCTGCCTGCCGATTACAAGTTTGTGTACTTCTCAGCCAGACATAACTTGATGTTTGGAGCGCCAAGTATCCATCGAGGTGCAGAAAAACACTCCAGTCAATATGGGATTTACGGAACCCAATAATGCTCGCTCCCATACACCCCAAACGCTTCAAATACAAGTTTCTCATCAATTCACGCTTGTGTTTGTTCTCTATGTTGTTCACTGTAAAAGTCATTCGGAAATAGCAGACTTCTGGTTCGCTAAGCGTTTTTATCTATTCGCCTTCTGTCCCGGTCGGGCCGTTTTGGGAAAATAGTCCTTAGACCTGGAAGTACGACTGGAAGTCAATTTTGCTTCGTGAAACGTAACCGAAGAACTAACGAAGTTTCACCGCGTGATTGCTATCCCACTTCATACCATTGACGCGGTGGACGGCATTCGGGAACCACCAGATTCATTTAAGTCGTACAAGCAGCTAAAAGAGGCAATTACATGAGCACGTTAGCTTTTCCGACTACCAGCAAACCGTCCAGCTACTGAACACCACCGTGCTAGGCGACCGCAAGCTACCGCAGCTTTTACACCACTTGCAACGCCTCGCGGGCTCAACATGGCTCGAGAAGTCATTCTTAGGCCTGCGGATCCACCGAACGCCCGGAGATTTGCGAAGTATCCTTTGTGCTAACCCCTTGACCGCTGTGTCGCGGTGGGCCGACATCATTGATCTCACCTGGGAGACATGAGGAACAGCTCTCCCAAGTAATCGCGACAAAGCTGGAGACACTGACGAACCTCACTGGTCACTTATGCGTGGTAGTCAACAGATCATGTTTTTATCTGTCTAGGGTCAGATATATGAAAGACATATTGTTAAAGGGGTCTTTCGCATTGAGCGTTTGACGGCTGTTATGTTTTATATAAAGTCAGTGACCACGTTCTCCGTCGTTGTTCCCTCCTCGCTGATCCTTCTTCTTACGTAAGAAATCCCCTAGGTATTGATTGCGAGCATTTGTTGTACAGAACGAAACGACCATTTAAGTTGCGTACGCAAAACATCTTTTCTCACACAAACGTCATTTTTAACGTATTATTAAATCTTCATGTCGTTTACTTGTGAAAATTTGTCCTGGCGTATTTTTCCTCTTATATTCCCTTACTGAACCTTCGTTTATACGTACCTTGGTTACATTCGCACTTGATCTTCCCGGCAGTACGCAGCTGTCACATTGGATCATATCCACGTAAACTATTAGTCTCTTGACCTGCGTATTTAACAGACCTAGTATATAGGTTTGTGGTTATCTTCTATTTAGTTTACACCAAGTTTCTTGTTTCCCATCATGCTTCAATCAGAAACTCGATAATACGACCGACTTTGCTTTTGGATCCGAATAGGTTGCCCGGGGGGCTCAGAATTTGCGGACGTTCGTTGTTTACAGATGCGACGATTCTGGATCGATTCTATCGAAGGACGCTGTGAGTATATTGTATGCCGCCCGAAAACCCACTAGACATCTGGGATTATCAACCGGCACCACAAACATTTCGGTGGTCGCACACGCCCTTTCTGTAGTTCCTGTTCTTTTTCCAAAAACTCAAGGAAACTGGGCTGTCGGCATTTCGCGACTCCCGAACTGGTCCGTTCTCCTTTTGAGTCCCGGAGGTGGGGGAGTTTGCTACCCCATCAATACTTTTGCAAAGTTTAGCGTCCTCATGCCGGAGTCTCACGAAACGATTCACGTGGGCGCAATCAACATCACGTGCAATAAACAGCACGTCCATAACCGTGCGTGAACGGCGCTTGCATACATAAAACCTGGGCTTTTATCACACTTTCAGATAGCTCTCCAGTGTGAAAGACTTCCGAATGCAGATCATTATTATCAAACTTCCGCAGCAGGTCAACTTATTGTCTACACATGATACCGCCGACTAGTCGTCCGTAAGACGGACCTGTCTGTTATTGGGACTGCTCAACTCGTTTACAACTGGTTCCACGTGATGGCTAGTAGCTAAGATCACGTGTTTCTCTCTAGTGGAGCAGTTACCCAACTTGTTTAAGCAATCAAATTGGTTGCCGCCAGCAACTGGAGCAACGCAGTACATACTGTTAAAACCGGCCGCCGGTACTCGCCGGAATCTGTTGGGTATCATCAGGTCAACCAAGAACGGCGCAAAGGGTTCAGGCACATATTCGACCCGGGCATCATTTGCCAGTTGGGTATTCCCTGAGACTCGTTCCTCCATATGGTGCCAAAACGTTGGAAGATTGGAGTTCAGGTAGAAACTGTCTCCCATCAAACGAAGCCAAGGTAAAGAATAGGTACTCCTTCCCGCATCTCCAGGACATCAGGGCTAGCCAAAAAAGCGCTCGTGTGTTCTTTTATCCCGATCTGATTCACGTTTTTCACCAGCTCCAGTTACTATCGATGATCTTCTTGAGACAACGAGGACTATACCGTTCGGCTTGTTCGAATTTCTGCGGATGTCACCTGATCCCCGAAAGCCGCTGAAACCTTTGAACGATTTATCAACGACGTCACAGCAAGTTTGGTATCCGTTATTCCCTATATCAAAGGTCTTCCGATGGTAAGCTGTTCTGACGAGGAACACCAAAACTATCGGCGATTGTTGTTCAAACGATCTGAAGCATACACTATCACTACTTATGTTTACAAATGCGCGTTTGGTCAACTAGCAAGTAAGTACCTGGGGCATCTTGCAAATCAGCCCACCGTTTGGCTACTGATCAGAAGGCTATGGGCGATTTGAGACTTACCCCTCACCGTAACGCCTGCTGCTGTCCGTCATTTCAACAGCAAGGTCATTTGTTACCGTCAGTTTTTTCCTGCATCAGGAGGGGCCAATACAACCTCTTGTCCAACTACTTGATGGCAGTGTCAAAGGAAAATTTTAATTGTCGAGAACACCCGTCGATTCCTGCAACCAAAGACGCGCTGTCAGTTGCAGTAGTGCCGCAGCACATCGACGCGAACGCCAGCACACTCGACATGTCGTACTTCAACAGTCCATTGATTGTGGAGACCACTCTCACTTTCTCCAGATGATTATTTCCTGCAGAGGTTACGTACAGCGCGTTAGGCTGTGAGTTACTGGGCATCTACTTTGCGGTTGGTCGCCTTCGATGTGCTCTCGAAAGTTGGTAGTTCGCGACTGTCATCGATTAAGTACTGTCGGTACTTGCCTTTCGCAATCGTTTCGGGCTCCAGTCGTCCTGCGAAGTACACCACCCGGGCTTCATCTCGTAATGTATGACAAACTTACGATACGCCTCCGGCAGCCAAGACGTTATGGTTCGTGCATTGTTACGCGTATCAGCATTCGTTGGCCACGACACTATCCGTGTATCAACTGTGGCCAATCCACAGCTTACGGAAATTGATGTCCGCGCTCCCTGGTAGCGGTCGTCACCGCGCCTCGTGCACCCGATGCTGCCGATTGCACCAGGGACAATTTTGTTTGGCTTTTCCGTCGGACAACGGCGTGCACTTGTGCCTTCAACCTTTTGACGTCAAGTGTTCACACTTTACATAGCATTGCCCATCTCGGCATACGGGCCACGGACAAACTTGTTTCCGATGGGTATGTCTGGCCTGGTGTGCAAAAGAACCATCGTGCACGATCTCGCCTAGTTTTTCAACAAGCTGAGTTTAAGCACCACGTGTCTGCCCCTACTGGCCGAAATCCTTTGGTCACAGACGGAGTCGCGCATCTCCATATCGATATTATAGGTCATTGGCTATCTTCCACTGGTATGATGTATACATTAACAGTGGTAAATCGCTGCACACTATGGCAGAAGACCGTATTCCTACCTGACGTTCACTTAGAGATCGCATCTCCTACATTCGTTAAGCGTAGGGCAGCATCTCAAAGATACCCGGCTACGGTGACAACCGAATGCAACCCTCACTTCTAAAGCGGTTGCTTTGTGGAAACGTTGAACACGCTCGGATATAGTCGCACACACTGAGTGCAATTGGTAGACCGTCAATGTCTGTGTTATCCATTACCTGAAAGGATTTTCCCCCTATTAAATTTGTTGAAATCTTGCGACACGTTCCAGTTCCTAAAATCTCAGAATTTTGTCGCCTGAGGATTTTTTTGTTTCAATCTTCCGAAGACGTAAGCAAGGAATGTGGGGTGGTCAGTGACATTGGGATTAGTGGAAAATAAGAGAAAGTTGCATTCCACGTTACTTCGGAGAATTGAGGATAGAATATAATGAAAATCGATGTAACAGACGTGGTAGCGCATGCTTTTATTTAAATTTTGACTTACTTAGGCGGGAAAACGTGATTATAATTTTGACAGTCGGACCGTTGTTGAATCATGAGTGCTAAACATTTTACAAAATTACAAATACCTCTAAACCCACTCCAACTCAGAACAACACACAAAAACAGGACAAGCAAGGCGCGTTTCACTTATCATTTTTGCCATCTTCATCATTCGTTGCTATCACTGTTATTAACTTCTCCATGAAATCAGGGTGTACTCTGGAACGAAGACGAGATGACATGCTGAAATAGTGACACCGAGGAACACCCCCAGCTGGAGAGATTACGACACTTATAACGGCGATTGTGTAGTTCGTGGTATGGTGCCTTAAGGCTGAAATGAGTTGGAAACGGCTACTTAAGCGTGAAAAGAGATTTTTCAGATTTTTCATGAAATACCAAAATGCATATCACGGAACAAATATATAAATTTTATCGAGTATAATAGTTGGGTTGCAATCGGGAAAATCCGCCATACCAAAAAACTGTTCATATTAACACTTTTGAGAAGAAAAATCTTCCGCCATTTTCTCGTTGGCTTTCCAAATCGATTTTGCGTTCTGAGAATGCTTCCTTCGGAATTTTCATTGTGGAATACATATTCTGTAGTGACCTGGAGATATCCCCGGTCTGCCTGCTGTACGATGTGTAAAATCCTTCCCTGCTGTCTGTCTGATGCACTCGATCGCGCTTGTTTGTTTGCATGCTTTTCGGCCTATGCGCGCCCTTCGCGCCACACACTCTTTCCGGCTTGTTCGCGCGCTTGGCGGTCGGATCCTTGGCCTCCCTAGCTATTTTGCATATCGGTGTCGCCTAGTGCTGATCGAGACCATTTCTAACTATCGAATAATATATTTTCGGTCTCCGCAATTATCTGTATTTTTATTTCGCGTCTGGTATTTGTACGTATACCTTGCACTTACCCACTAAAACTCCCATCTTGTTGAAACCCCCAATTTGGCGTGGATTCTGGGATATAATTGAACTTTTAATTTCCAACCACTTTGCATTGGCATTGCATTGTACACGAAATAGCACAGTAATCCCTAATGAAAGGTATGCCACCACGTTTGCTGGTCATCTATTCATCTGAATTATATGTTCAGCTTGTTTTCCCGATAGGATGTCCAGTGGAAAACGGTCTACGTGATCACACGTTTGTTTCTACCTACGGTATGGTGTAAACAAGGGTAACACGTCCCACTCTATCATTAACAACGTGAACGTTGTTTAGTTTCTTGCTTGTTTACTATGCTTGAAAGTGGGTTACCACGTGTTCGTGAGTCAGTGTTCACTTATCTCACAGATAATTACTAAATTTGATGCTCGTTAGTTACCCGACAAACCCTGATTTCCACTTCTACCAGTTCATCTACAACCCTTCTATCTTCGTCTCATGAATGCTTATGATTCCCATGACTGTTGGTCTGTTTTCGCCGGCTTTAGACCTCGCTGACGGCTGCCAAGATGTTATCTCATTTAGGCCAGAACTGAAGGAGATCATTGTGGCTCATCCCCAATGGTCTAAATATACGTTTATTCTGATTTCTTCCGTGTTCTTCTTATCAATGTTGATCATAGTCTAAGTCGACTAGACGTAGCACCTACCACTGTGAACGCATATTACATACTTAAAACGGGCATTTCCAAATGTGGAATATTTTTGAACGGGACAGTGTTGCTTACAGGGTTCACACTTCCACTGATAGTTGCTCATCACGGAACCATCCTTCACCAAATCAGTGCGGGAACGGCGACTTTGGAATACATCGGCTCCGTTGATTGGGTTGGCGCTCAACTGACATTGAGCACTGCGACTACGCAATCTGTTGCCCAAACAGCCTCCTTGTTCACACACCTCGTGACCTAAATCAAGTTCTTAAAAATGCAGAACAATTGAAAGAAACTACTTTCCGGCGGAATCCATAACACCACATTCAGATTTTGAGCCCACTATAGTTATTACGACAACCCCATCTCCGAAAACACCCTCAACCCCTGAGCTGCAACTCCGTGTTCTAAACATGAATTACAAACACGTTGAACAATATATCCTCCTTGGATAGTGCACTTGCCCGACGCCCAAATGTCATTAACATCAGGCTACACTGACGGCCAGTGGTCCGACAACCATGGAGCACTTGAGATGGTACGCCGGGATTTTAAAGGAGGCATGTGGACAGATATGTGATGGTAGGGTTGGCATAGTGACTGTAGTGGGCTCAACATCTGAATTTGAAGCTATGGGTTCCGTCGGAGGGTAATTTCTTTTGAATGTTCTGCATTTTTCAGAAGTCGACTGAGGTCATGAGGTGTGCAGGCAACTATCAGCGGAAATGTGAACCATGTGTGCGACACTATTCCGTTTGAAATGATTAATTATTTTGCTACACTGAGCATTCAAGAACAGCATAATATTCACAGCGTTCATGGTGGTCTGCCTTGGGAACAGATGAAACACAGTCATCTTGTCATTCCACATCCGAAGACCCGTCCGAGTAAGCCGGTTAAATTGTTTAATTCTTTCGCTTCCAGCTGACCATCCTAGTAATCACGGACGAATGGAGAACCTACAGAGCTTTGGATGAAATAGCTGATTACGATCACTGGACGATCAATCGTTCAAAAATGTCGTGGACCCTGAGAACAACGTGATCCACTCAAGAAATATGGAGAATTTTTGGTCTTTTGTTAAGAAGCACTTCCATAACATATCCGAATCAAACGAACAGCAGTTCCAGCCACACCTTCAGGATGTCATTTGGCGGGAGCGCAATCCTGGAAAGTTGACTGGCAAACTGCTGTCCATCTTGCCTCATACGGAAATGTTGTGAATAATATAATATACGTTGACATTATTGTACGCGTTTGTTACTCCGATTCATATGTCGTGCTCTGACATTAGTAGCTGCTCCGTCCAGTTGACTTAAGCAATGATCAACGCCTAATTGAGCCGCATGTATCCACCTTAATGGGTGCCCCGTCCAGTTTACTCAAAGTGTGCCAAACTGTACTCCATGCTTAGACACGCAAGAGTGCTCCGTCCATTTTCCTACAAACTGTACTTTGTGCTGAAGTATGAAAGTGGTCGAGTGTAGTCACTGGGGACAAAAACGTGTGGATGATAACGTGAATTATATCTTTGATCGTTGTAGAAGGATGTACTTACTACTTCCGTAAAACTTCAGCACAGAATATTTTCTTTGTTTTTCACGTGTTATGTGTATCCTCCGGATGATTATAACCGTGTATCGCATGAAGCCTCCGTCATCGTGTTGTTCGTCACATTTCATATCTGCAATAAATCTGTGTACGCACATATGGAGAAACTTACTTTCTTTAATTATTTTAAGTGGTCAATCGTCTCAGGTTATGTTGATTCGAGCTTTCTTCGGCAAGTGTGCAAGCGGTACGCCGTCAGCGGATCGGTCTAAGCCGACACCGGTTGTGGGTGGTGTGAGGTATTTGCTTCCCAAAATCGCTGGGAAGGTGCGAACACCGGCTGAAGTAGAGGGAACTGACAAAAACAAGGATTGAAAACGTGTACTCACCAGGCGACTGAGGTTGTAGCTGCTTGCCCAGGAATGGACATTCACTTATGTCTGTCATGTGGACATATTTGCAGTAAGTATTCACCTGATGTGTATCACAGCAATAGCTGTCCGTCTGTAACACCTCACCCCATTTTTCACATGGCATTGTGGTTTCGAGCTTCTTCACCCACCTCGGCTACATACTGCTTGTGGGTGAGCCCATAGGGACGTTGGAAAACGGTAAGCCGGTTTTAGCACTTTCCACTATTTTTCTGGCAAACGCGATGAATCTGTTGAAGCAGGTCATCGCCGTGCGGTTGTTGCAGTCATGCAGCTTTTCAAGTAAGTGATGCAAGGCTCTATAGTGGCGGCTGAAACTGGTTGCAGCAAACGGCCGAAGCTAAGGGTCTACCAACCGTCGAATTGGCAAGTTGTACTCTGCTATCCGCCGCTCATGAACGAGGACACGACCCTTGTAAATGGAAATTGAAACTAAAAAGACCTTACCGTAGGGGTAGAAATGTTTCCGAAACACCGACAGAATGTGTATGCTGGAATTCACATTATTCTGTAAATAGCACGTTAACGTTTGCCGCGCACGCTATCCACAGGGAAAGCGTCGCCATCTTGTCGCACACGGAACAGCCATGTTCAGAGTGATAGCTAGAGAACCGCTCACCTTGCATCCAAATACCGTTTTGAAAGGGAGTCGTGGAGTCCGTCCGTTCAGATGGCCCCTGGCGAGATGATTTGCGGATGTGGTCAATCTGTGGAAACTGTTTCTCACGTCCCGGCCAACATCCCCAACCTCACGACGGTCGCCCTCATAGGTCGTTCGCATTTTACACTCCCGCAGCAACCACCCGCTGCGGATCCATATTTTTTGAACGGCAACCGCCAGCAAGTAACTTGGGTGTGTTCTCTTCTTCAACCATCCGTTTGCGTTCTCCAATATGTTGTTCGTTCGACTGCCAAAGTGGACAACACTTTGCGCATGGATGGTCCAGCTCTGTTTGACGTATAGCCAATTACACAAAAAATAATTCGAAAACTCCCCATCGGTTTATCCGACGACGTACAAATCAGGTTTGAACGTACGGTAAACGGTGTGCGGGTGCCGCTTACTCTCCATCATTGTCTACCGTAGCCATTCGGTGGAAGAGATGACGACTGCGAAAACAGTGTGTCTTTTAACAACTATGACGGACGAATTTCACCCACTCACATGCCTACGTACAGCATCACGTACATGAAGGTCACAGGATTAGACTTCGCGACCGAGCACCACATGGGCTGCCCTCAGTTGTGCAGCCATCTTATCCATGACAAATGTTTTCATCGCAATCTGCTCGCCCACCCTTTCCCGAAAAGTTTCGTATGTTCTACGTAGTGAGGTATACTTCTCACTAGGGACGTACGCGTTTATCACGGGTCGGCCATGTCCCCTACTACCCGCCACGGAGAACTGATATAAGTTCCAGCTTCGAAAGTATGGAGAAATGTACGATGACATACTTGCGCTTGTTTGCCCGTGAGTGCCATCCACATTCACAACATGCGGGAAAGGTCGGAATGGTTCAATCTGCGTTCGCTGGGCGAAGCAGATATGCGTATATCTGTTGCCTTCATCCCTCATGGTGAGCACCACACCTTTCGCACTAATTACCGACAGCACCTCATCAAAGTTCTCTAACGTTCCGTGGCCAATATTGCGTAGCAGACTCACTTGAAATTACAGGCTTTGACTTGCGGCCGATGTTTCCAACGTCGGCGGTTGTGATAAACTTCCCGTAAACATCCGCTACTTACTGTATAATGTCAGCAGGTGGTGTAGTACATCGGAACAGACACCTGCATTCGTTCAATTCACTTACGGTGAGTCCATGATTCGTAGGATGGGACTCACAGCAGACCACGGAGGGCGTTGTTTTGCTACAACTCTAGAGAGCTCACAATCAGGCATGCAGCACCTCGGACCACATGAAATCGTGATCTGCAACATGTGTCGCGAGAACCGATTTGTTAAATCTAACAACAGTTAGCCCACTAGCTACGTTGAACACCCCCGTACACAGTCCTACGCCTTTTATACTTCTTACAACGACAATAAATCAGCACGGATTCAGGCTACCATGCCACCTGACCTTATCGTACTTCAAAACAGTTCTCGACACACGGCCCGTCCCACGAAGGTAAATAACGCCAACATCATACATGTACCTATGAAAACGCTCCCGGAATTGTGAGAAAGTGTGAAATTCACGATTCTCAAACCTCACGTCGAAAGTCGCAATACACTCCATTTTCTACCAATAAGAAATAAACAACTGAAAACAGAATACTCAACAAATGGTAGAATTAAAAACTAAAACAAAATAACTCCAGCGTCCTTGTGTTGACTGTGCCACACGCAATCGACCGCAACCACAGCAGCCATACCGACTTTCAAAAACAATCATGATAAGGTCATTTGCAATTGGCGGCCAGTTAAAATAAACAGATGTCAGTCCATGACACAGATTTCGACAATCTCGATTTCAGCACCTTGTACCGAGCTAATAAGTCGCTTTTTTGAGGCGAAAATTTTTACCAAACGCGACAGCTCAGAAACTCACGGTCTACGACAAGCAGTTAAGACAGCACACGGACTACGGCATACCATCCGACTGCAAACAGCATGATCGAACGCCTTCACTGACAGCTGAGAGCAGCCGTCGCCGTTGTCAATGCTATCCGTTGAGCAGAAGCCCTATCAATGGTTTTGATTGACGATCGCGCAGCTATCAATGCCTAAATGTGCGTTTCCAATGCTGAACTTTATGATAGACTGCTAAGTTTCTCTGGTGATTTCTCCCCGTCCGTCACGAACGCACTTATACGTTATATTTAGGTCAGGTGGCAAGCCTCGTGTACGCACCACCTCCGCGTAGCGGGAAAGTATTTGTTCTCCAAGACCTCCACGGCCGCACACATGTGATCGTCCCCGTGAGTTTTCCATGTCACATGCTAAAGTGTCCTTATGAAGGTCCCCTTAATGTGAGTTAACGGAATGACCGCCCCTAAACACTCAGACGTCAAAATGTTCTGCAAACGATTAGCACTGACCGTTTGAGGGCTGCCTCTCCCGAGAGGACTCAGAAGACTTCAGGCACTTCTCTGCGTTTCGTGGCCCCGGCCCAACACATGGCAATCAGTAAACGCCATGGCTTCAACGATGACGTTAACATCCACCGTAACGCGCTCGGGCGGTAGGGTGAGCTGGTCTCAACGTCATAGAGGGGACCACCGTTCGTTGTACCGTTATGTATCCGCATAGAAATCCGACATATCGCGAAATATTTCACGAACGTAGGAAATTACGAACATTGTGAAAATACCAGAGAAGGCGTTCGGATTATATCATCGCTCGTCGCGTTCCGTGTGTGAGTTGGCCGTTTATTTAGTTGTCAAAACTTCCCTTTTGCTTTCCGTTTTCGTCCACTCTCATTTCTCCAATCGACCGAAATATGCACGTCGTATACCACTGTACAACCCGTGTGTCCTACACCCCAAGACCTCAGTGTGCAAACGTAATTTCCTCTTCCGTTCCGACATCATAGAAGTGGACACTAAAGTGGAGGCCCGCTTTAGACTGTCGGCACTAGTACTCCTTCTACTGGGAAGTCTGGAAGGTGCGGTATCAATCGCAAGCTGGTGCGGTATGAACAGGACTAGGCCAAGTGTGGCTCCCGCAATTCGGGCAGTTATGTTCGCGGTGCCCTCTTTAAAGGACTGTTCAGCGACCTGAAATCAACCAAGGTCAGCCTGCTGTAACGCGTGTAGTTCTTTCCAAAATCCTGGTCAACACTGTACGTAAAACCGTAAGCATCCCGGCCTACCGTGTGCTTGCTGCGTGTTTGCTTCTTTGCACACATGACAACTAATGCATGCCAATGGCACCTCACACGGTTTCGGCTCGCTCGTGCACACAACGGCCGGAACCTGAATCTCCGTAACCCATTCCGCCTGTCGGTTTCGTTCGATGCTGGCCGAGATCCACTGTAGTTATCGTATACCGAATTATCTGTATTCTTACTTTGCGTCTGATGTGTATTGCATATACCTTGGAAACATAATTTTGACGCGTGTTTGTACTCAGTTTAACCGGATCTCATCGGAGAGTGCGAAATTGTGAACCAAAATTGCTGCAAATTCAAGTCGGCAGTCCCGGACTAGCTGTCGGCCAATCAACCTGACTAGCATTCCGTGCATGATAACAAAGCGCTTGTCAACACCAGCCATTCTTGGACACTTCTAATCAAGGAGTTTTTATCTTCCAACCGATCTGGTATGGTGACCGCCGCCCACGTGGTCTCCGTAAAGGTCCCGACTGCAACTTTGTCTTCTCGCTCGTTTGTTTTCTGCATGCTACTCTATATGTCTATTATAAGTGATATGACACAAACAATGCCAATTTTTCCAGTCGTGCAAATAAGCGTAACCAGCAAATGGCTGTCATTTTTCTGACGACCATGTTAATACGAATGTTAGGACGTGTATATTTTTGTACATATTAGGATGCGACAAACGAAAGTTCCGTGCGACTGTGTAGTATACCAGTATGGTGTTTCAAGGCCAAAATAAGTTGAAAACGGCTATCTGGTAGGGAGACAAGGATTATAGAATTTCTCATGAAATTGTGATATGCATTTCTCAGGGCAAGTATGTAGATTTAATCGAGTGTGATAATTGTGGTATAGTGATAGAATCGGCTATACTTAAAACATTCTCCTATTCACACTTCCGTTATGGGAAATCTTCTGCTTTTTTCCCGATGAAGGCATCACGTTGGACTTTGTAGTCGATTTCCATTTCTGAAAATGCTTCCATGGGAACTACCGTGGTGAAGTACTCACCAGCGGCATGCAAAAACGCTAAGCTTTTTGTGATCTGGGAGATATAAATATACTTTAAATTTCCGACCACATTGCGTTCACACTGCTTCTCAAGCTGAATATTAAGTTAAATTCCAATGACAGTCAAACCAACATGTTAGCGAGTTAAATAACTATCTTGGTCGCACAATAAGTTTGCTTCTGTGTCGGTATTTACGGTAGAAAGCGGTTGACGCGATGTCATTCCTAAAACTAATTATAGCTGAAATAATTAATTTGTCGTTTCTATCTACGGTCCAAGTGAGACAGCGTAGAAGAAGATTACTGTTCCAGTCGTTTTGGCATTGGTATGTTTACTGAGCTAAACATTTAGGTTGCAAACGTTTCATCACCAAGCGAGACGACATCGCCAGTGCGTAACTTCTTAAGCTTTTAGTTTTTGAGCGTGGAATTTGGTGAAGTTCGATGGATGCCTGCTCTCATATAGCGGAATGAGTTGATCTTTTTATCCGACTTCTGGTTGGTCGCCCTTTGTTGTTTCTGACCCTTTACTTGATCTACCACTGGCTACTTCTAGTTGCATTTGAACTTTGACTCGATACCTGATTGGCTATTTCCTGCAGTTCTCGAGACATTGGCCTAGAGTCTGATCGGGTGTTCCTTGTTGCTGTCGAACCTTGACCCCCAATCAGATTGCCTGATCTCTGCAATTTGGTCGAGTGAGTCCTTTCTTCGCTTTGAAATTCTATCTGATTGGTTAGTCATTTTCCGGTCTGATCTGTTCAAGTTGCTCCGTTTGGGTTTACCGCGAGTTGGATTCGATGGCGTCTGCACCTCTTCAAATCTTGCACTCGCACTAGTTCATAAACTTTTTCCAGCTCGATTTGTTTCCTTACTGATCTTGGTGATGAATACCATGCTCCCAGAAATTCTCTTGCTTGTCTAGAGTTTGCCTGAGTAGGGACTTCTGCAGCATTCAGTTTGAAAGTGTATGCAGTTTCATCCTCCTGGACGGAGATCAAAGAAATCTGATCGTGCCTCTTGATGGCTAGTTCCTGTTCATGTATTCGTGTTGATAATTTCCGTCCGGCTTGGCCGACATAGTGTTGCCCACAGTCATTGCATCAGATTTTGTGAATGACGAGTTTACTGTCAGTGCGTTCGAGTTGTTCCCTTGATTTCGATAGTGATCATCGTAACATTGTCGTCGGTTTGTGTGCCAGCATTATACCATGTGGTCTCAGGGATCTTGCGGTGATTTGTGATACTGTTTTGGTGCATGGTGGTACAGTTTGTTTCGTTGATGGTTCGATGGAGTTCGCATTCCTTGCGTTCTGCAGTAAACTCCGCCTGACGAAACTTCGTGAGTATTCTGCGAAAAAATACTTGGTACAACTGGTTTTCTTTCTCTGTTCGACGCCCTGCGGTGCTGCAATCTGTTTCAGATCGTTTGACCAGAGTTCAAACACAGCTGCTTTTATGGCTAATCGGTGGTTGCCGTGAAAAATAGGAAGTTGGTCCGCGCTTGTTTCTTTCGGGTAAAATGAGGTCTCCAATATTCCATCAAGTTTGCGGCTGATTAGTACATTCAAGAACGGCAACTGGTTGTCGGTTCCGACTTTCATCGTAATTTTAATATAGTTCATAACGTTGATGAGCATTCTATATATCTTCAACCACTAAGAAATTGAGGATTACGAAAGACGTCAACATATCATATCCATAGTTTTGTTTTGATCATCGATAGTGCGACATTCTCTAACCCCTGAATGACCACTTCTGCGGTGAATCTGGATATGAGTGAGCCCATTCAGGTTGCATTCAGTATTTTGTAGATTTGACCGTTGAATCTGAAGTATGCTGACAAAACCACTCACATGAGATTGCATTTCCTTCCGGCTTCAATGATCCATCCTGTCGTGAAGTCTCTTCCAGCGGCTTTCGTACTGTTTCTTCGGTTAGGGTGCGGTCACTGGACCCGAAGAGTGCTGTGACATCGAACAAGATAATTGCTTCTTATTCCTCTATCCCGATGTTTTTCAGCATGCTCGAGAATTCCGAAACATTGCTGATGGAATGTTTTGAACTGTCGCTGAGCAATCGTGGTCGTTTGGCTAGGTCGTTGGCGAAATTGTAAGTCGGTGTTCTCGGCAGGGACATAATTGATCACGGTGGAATACCCTCTTCATAATCCGTAGACCTGAAAAGTGGTTGCATCATTCGGCTGCATTTTCCAGCGTTCCTGTTTGCCCACCTCATGCATAGCTTCTAGTTTCTATGATGAGGTGTAGATTTTGCTGGCCAGGTTTATCGCAAAATCAGCACTGAGTAACCGTTAAGTGGTTGCGTCACTGAGCGGTTGTTTTGCTTTCTCCGCGTAATCTGTTTTTTCCTCATGACAATTGCCATCCGTCTTTTGTCAGCTGACAAGATAATGATGTTGACATTCCTTTCAAGGTTGCTCAACACTCATTGTTCACATTTCGTGAGGTTTTTGAATAGCCTGCTGTGGGTCATTATTGGGACGATGGTTTGTCGGATCTGATGTTGTTCCTATTCTGGCAACCCATTAATTGTGTGCCCCGAGTTTGCCAAGTTTTCTTCGTTTGTTGCGCCTCTCGTATCAATATTGAGTTCCTTCACCAGGACGTCTTGTTCGCCGTTGGATAGTGGATGGTTTCGTAGGTTTACGATCCGCATGCGCTTGTTGGTGTTGACATTCTTCTTCGACAATTTGATAATTTTGCTTCCAGTGCCATTCTCTTCTTATTCTTGGTCCTTGCTACTCGCTGTCCCGCCGTTATCTTTAACTTCTGTAGCTGATGTTCGCCCATCATTTGTTTACAGTGTTCCTTTCTAGTCGTCAAGACGTCCTGCAAGCTGAACAAAATCTATGAACTAATGCGAGTGCAAGATTTGAAGAGGTGCAGACGCCATCGAATCCAACTCGCGGTAAACCCAAACGGAGCAACTTGAACAGATCAGACCGGAAAATGACTAACCAATCAGATAGAATTTCAAAGCGAAGAAAGGACTCACTCGACCAAATTGCAGAGATCAGGCAATCTGATTGGGGGTCAAGGTTCGACAGCAACAAGGAACACCCGATCAGACTCTAGGCCAATGTCTCGAGAACTGCAGGAAATAGCCAATCAGGTATCGAGTCAAAGTTCAAATGCAACTAGAAGTAGCCAGTGGTAGATCAAGTAAAGGGTCAGAAACAACAAAGGGCGACCAACCAGAAGTCGGATAAAAAGATCAACTCATTCCGCTATATGAGAGCAGGCATCCATCGAACTTCACCAAATTCCACGCTCAAAAACTAAAAGCTTAAGAAGTTACGCACTGGCGATGTCGTCTCGCTTGGTGATGAAACGTTTGCAACCTAAATGTTTAGCTCAGTAAACATATCAATGATTACACCGTCAACCCGAGCAACGAACAAAGCCGCCACTGTTCAAAACAATCCTAAATAATGTCTCACTGTATCACAAAGAGCCGGCATACTGTCTCGTTTATTGCTTACTGGCCATGCTCGGTGCGGCTTGTCATCTGTACGCAACTCGATGCTGACTTATGTGACGGAGAATGACCTACTTTCATGTTCGTTCTTCTCCTGACGATAACAATGATTCTCACCGGTATCACTTCTGCTGCAACAGCTTAATTTTATCATGTATGCTTGTGCTTCTGATGATTATTGGTCCATGTTTTCGCCGGCTGCCAGAACTCACTAATTGTTATCAGTACGTTTTCCAGTTGTTCGCTTGCTCATGGTCCCCATTTATCATCTCGCAGTGCCGTCACAGGGGCTCCGTGGTTTACAGACCGCTGATCAGCAATTTTTGTCCGATGTTATTGATATTTCAGACGGACCTTGACACAAAAGTTGAAAGGCATATTGCTCACAACGATTACATTCCATGTTCAGAGCACCGGTGAGTAGCCTCAGTGCAATCAGTGTGTGCGACAACTAGAATTTCATACTGACTACATTGAACTCGAAGTCTGAAATGGATACTAGAAATTCCTGACGGAGGCAGCTACGTTAAGCGTTCCTAAATTCAGAAACTTGGGTGCCCGTGACCAGGTTCATCAGCAACAACATAAGTAATACTTCACGAGATGTTAACATTTCGTCAACCCTTTTCAGTCACGAATTCAAATGATTGGAGTATATAGGACGTGCGGATAGCAACAACAATATAAACAATCAACGATTGAGTTCACACAAAACAAGGACTGTTATCAGTTCCAGGGCAGACAGACTGCGTGAGTCGGTGGTTTATGCGCCCACAAGACCAGACGGCAAGTACTGATTGACACTGCTTCGGAGAAGGCGAGCAACTTCGGATTCCGATTACGCAACAACACTTGAAACGAATTGACGGGGTCAACGAAGTGACCTGTTTCCATGATGTGCTTAGCCATGGATGAGATCGGATTTCGTCTCACTCGCTCTGTTGCCATTGCCCGTTGCGTCAGGGAGCGCACCGACCACTTACGCCATTCTTTGTCGCGGGTACCGATCTGTTTTGTCGATAGGGACGTCACCGCAACAGCAAGTGAACTGATCGATTTGACGTGAGACAGAACATTTCGGTAGGACACGATTGTGATTTAGCTGAGCGACACCCCTAGTTGGGAGTAGCAGCCGCATGTTTGTATTCATGGACAGTCTGAGGGAGGCCAGAGACAATGGCCTCATCTCAAACGCCATCATCTTCAACTTTTGCCAAAACGTTTGAACGTGTCTCACAAGGCCCCCCGAAACACAAACTGGAAGCCTATGTTATTCAAGAAGAGCTTCTTCTCTGGATTGTCTCTTTCCTCGATAATAGGACGTTTAGAGTTACAACCGGATCAGACCTCTCATCTCTCCCTCATTTCTGCGGGAGGTCCTCAAGCATCATAGCTAGGTCCCCTGTTATTTCTAATTTATATCAATGACCTCCCGGATAATATTTCCTGCAACGCCCTCCTATAAGGCGACAACCTAAATATCTGGTGTGCCACTGATACCAGTGTGTTGCAGATTGATCTTGATGCGATTAAGCGTTGGTCGGACGATTGGAGTCTCCCACTAAATGACAGTAAGTGCGCACATGTGTCACTCGGTGGAGATTCTGGCAACGCCTTCGTGATGCATAGTGCACTCGGTACAACAGATATAATGAAAGTCGATCAGAAGAAAGATCTGTGCATCTGGTTGTCGTCTAACCTATCTTTTGCGCATCACCACGAGATGGAGACGAAAAGAGGGTTTGCCTGTCTTGGGTTGATTAAGCTCACTTCTCCCCGTATAGACAAGAAAGCGTTCCAAACGCTGACGGGTTTTATATAAGGCCGCTCCTAGAGTATGCTAATCAGGTCGTTTATACCGGCCTGAAGAAAGACATTCTAGCCATTGAACGTGTTCAGCGCGTGGCTACCAAACTAGTCACAGGCCTGAGAAACGTCACGTACGAGTCTCGATTTGAAATTCTTGACCTATACCCACTTGAATTTCGACGGCTCCGCGGCAATTTAATTTTCACACACTTCCTCTTTGGAGTAGGCCTCATTGATCAGTTCTTCACTGTAGCGAATGATGACGGTCGGCGAGGACATGACAGGAAGCTGTTCAAGCTTCGTCCTCGGACCTTCTTCAGGCAGCAGTTCTTTTCCTATAGGGTTGTTAACTTCTGGAACCGTCTTCCTGTTGAGGTCGTCAGTGGCGCCTCTAGCGACCGCTTCAACTCATTACTTGACCCGCATTTTCTGGAAAACTTTCTATGCGAGTAATCTTAGCTTGTTTTGTGATATTTACTGTAATTCCCAAGAGCGGTGCTACATCCTGTTTTCCATTAATGCCTTTCAGATCAATAGACGCCCGCTTGACACTGAACAAGAAAAACCGACTGGATCCGGAACCCTTGGGCCTCTGCCTCGAACCCGTGTATCAATCGCAGAATCGCTGGATTGCCGACGGGGCGTGCTGATGTGTTGTCAGCGATGTTTTAGTTTTAGTTTGTGTAAGTGGTATGCATGTCTTACTGAGCTTTTGGCTCATGCTTGTTTCCTGTTGTTTTCCTTTACAGGACTGTTGCTGAAACCCCTACTTCGGAAGATCGCTGTCCCCCAGTGTCACCACATTACCCCCAAGAGCGGTGCTACATCCTGTTTTCCATTAATGCCTTTCAGATCAATAGACGCCCGCTTCACACTGAACAAGAAAAACCGACTGGATCCAGGACCCTTGGGCCTCTGCCTCGAACCCGTGTATCAATCGCTGAATCGCTGAATCAGCCTGTTGAGCTAATTTTGAGACATATGTGCTGTGCAGGCAAAAGCAAACATTGCAAATGTTGAGATGATACTGATCGAGTTAGCAATACACGGCGTATTGAAGAGCTGTATGAACTACCTTTGCCATGTCCCCGTTGTTATGGTGAAGGATAGTTGCATCTTGGACCACTGCCGGTGGAGATATGAATCATGCAAGTGAAACTGCTGCGTTTGGAACTGTTCCGTATTTCGAAATACACATCATACGCTGGAGGAAGCACTCACTGTTGAGCAGTTTGCTGATCCGCTCAGCTCACTACTTGTGCAATCTGTTATCCAGGGAACAGTGCCCAGCAGCTAAAAATAAGCGAGCATCACACCCGCCTCCAGGGGAGATATGCATAACCGTTTGAGTGATTACGGTTTGATCGATTTGCTGTCGCGCGTCTCAAAAATCTTAGGCTCTGTTGTGCCCGACTCTCTTTATAAGTTCATCGCCTCTCGCGACATCTGCAACATACAACACGGTTTTGCTTTTGGGCCTTTCGTGCACTACAAATTTGTTGATGGCCACTAATCAGTGGATCAGAGCAGTTGATCAAGACAGTGGAATTGATGTCACATACCTGGAACTCGCCAAGGTATTTGACCATGAAGACCATGCTTTTTTGATCTGTAGGCTTTCCCGTTGTGGGGTACTGGAAAATTATTTCTAGTGGTTTGAGTTTTATCTTGCTCATTGTCTGTAAACGGTGCACGCAAACGGTGCATTTTCTACTTGTAAGCTCGGCCTCAGTCGATTATCCCAGGGTTCAATTTTTTGCCTGATTCTGTCTTTGATAAATGTCAACAATCTTCCTTTTTCAATCACCTCCCGGTAACTACTGTTTTTAGACAGTGTCCAGATTTGGTGTATCGTTAACACTATCAACGATTCCCATGTCCTACAGAAGGACTTTACGCTCGATTCCGGTGGCCTCGAGTGAACCAACTGGACCTCAGTGCCGGTAGGTGTAAAGTCGTATGCATTCGTAGTTCTGTGAATACCACGCATTACCTTGACAGGTATCCGCTTCGGACAGTTATTGTGGAGACGGATCTGACGTGGCTAAGACAAGTTACAGAAAAGACTGGGTAAATGCAAGAGTACCTCACTAGTATAACGGTGAAAACAAAATAAACGAATGAAACAGAGTAGTTACTAGGCTCCAGCAAGTTACAGTAATTATAAGGCTGGACTCGCAGGAGGTGTTCACAGGTGTTCGAGATGACCACCACGACATTCCAAATTACCAGTATCCGAAAGTAGGGATACAACGGAGTTCCCATGGTCGGCTGAAGCGCGATTGGAGCTTCGGCGATGTTCGTAGAACAATGGGGCCGAAAAATTGGGTGGAAGATTCGTGCGGTTTCGTCAAACCACTGCTCAACAGAGAGAAGAGCAGACCGGCGTGCACAAAGGGTTATTATACCTCGGGGTCACTTTTACCATTTCGGGCAACACGCGAATGATGATACAAAGAGTTTTACAACAATGAAGCATCATTTGTGAACAAAATAAAAAACTCTACAGATGTGAAACATTTTCTTGCATACCCTCTCGAACCCTCCGAACGTTGAAGCGGAACCAAAACTGCTAGAAGCACTCCGGTATTGTTGAAGCGTCATTTTGGCAGATTCATTTCTCGATGTTTTAGGCTTCCTTATAATGATTTCGTTCGAATGCATCTGAACAATGTAGCTGTCATCTGACAACCATATTGCCAGATGAACAAATTGCTCCTGAAGACTGTGCAACGTCGTGCTTCTAAAGCTGCCCGAAGTGGAAAAGCTGAACTAATCTAGTAGAAGTCCCCTATCGTCCTCCATCTCCGGATAATCCTAAAGATAAACTCTTAGTATCTAGGTTGGAAGTTTTACCCACTCTAGGATTTTCCCGCATTCTATTAAGGGGCGATTTCAACTTACCAGAAGTCAACTTTCCGCCCCCCAGCAAGCAGGCAATGAAAACTCGATCTCTGCACGATTTTTTCGCACAATCGGAGCATTAGGTTTCAAGGAGCACATGTCTGATTTCACACGTTGGCGTGCTGACCATAATCCGTCGCGGATGGGCTGCTTATTCACTACAGAACAGTTGACGGTAGACAACCTTACAATCACTGCGCCGCTCGGGCCAAGTGGTCACGCGTTTGTCTTGTACGACTTCATTTGTAGAAGGAATCTGGTCAGCTTAACGACTAATAATCACAGAAACTTCCGGAATGTGGATGTGGAGAAACTTCATGGCTGCTTGTGCGTGGGCGAACTACATTACACTCCACTCTGTAGATGATCTCTGTGAGAAGCTTACTGCCACCCTTTCTGCAGCCGTAGGTGAATATACACCACTGGCGGGCTCCAAACGGAACATGCCTCTCACTAAACTACGTTCTAGTACATTTAAACTCATTCTGGAGAAGCGGTATGCTTGGACGTGCTATCGACTGTCAGGATCTGAAGCTGACCAAAAAACGTTCGCTGACATAGTGAATCGGTGCACATCGCTAACTCGAAGTGACCGTCTTCACTACAAACAACTTCTTACAGAACATTTTATCGTTGATCCAAATAGCCTCTTCCGATTTGTAGCATTAACTCACAAGACAAAAGCCGGAGTTCCACAACTCTTAGGCCCACCGGGCGTTACTAGCTCTGGTACAGAAACCGTCAACGTCCTTGCCGTGTTTTACAGCGGTATTTTTGCGCAGTCACCACCAGCTCCTCAGGTTCGTCTTGATTCTTAAATCAATGGCACCTGCACGGTGGATACTTCGTTCACGGCAGTGTTCGTTAAACTCGAGTGCCTTAGGGTCAGTCCTCCCGGCCTCGACGGTATACACTCCAAGGCCCTGCAGGAGGCGGCGGAACAGCTTGCTGCCCAATTTAGCTTACTATATAAGTAATCGTTCTCTCACGGAACAGTACCCAACAGTTGGAAACTTGCAAGCAATAAACACGTTTTCAAGGGTGGTGGGCGAAATTGTCCCAGTGATAATAGACCAACTGCACTATTATCAAGCGTCTCAAACATTTAGGAGGCGCTTGTGTATGAGTTGTTTAATATGTGCCTCACCTCTCGTGAGGTGTCCTTAAATGCGCAACGTGGACTTTGCAAGGACGTTCGTGTACCTCAAGTGTGGGGACGGCCAATGATCAGCGGACGAGGGAAGTTGAACAGGACAATGGAATAAATGTCGTATATCTCGATATTGCTAAAACATTCCAACACGTGGATCATTCTGTTTTTATCGGCAAGCATTCCCATTATGGGGTGCGGGGCAATCTTCTCCAGTGGCTTGTGTCGTATCTTGCTAACCGTCTATACAGGGTGCGCGTTTGATGGTGTTTTCTCTACCTGCAAGCCCAGCCTAAGTGGAGTATCCCAAGGTTCAATTCTGGGCCTGTTGCTATTTTTGATATTCATTAACGATCTCTCACTCTCAATCACCTCGCCATTACTATTGTTTGCGGACGACGTCAAAATTTGGTGAGCCGTCAACACAACCGATGATTCTATCATCCTGCGGAAAGACCTTGACGCTCTTTTCAATTGGTCTCGAGTGAACTGACTCGAATTTAGTGCTAGTAAGTGCAAAGTTATGCACATTC
>LUCH01003072.1:60916-75789 GCA_013368495.1 Paragonimus heterotremus | reverse complement strand
TCTTTTGATGACAGTGTCAAGTCTCCTAGTGATTGTTTCGGCAAGCGTATCCCCTTTGAATGGTAATGAGATAAACATTGCTTTCTTTTCCACTCGGTTCATCTTATCCTGTTTCTGACGATGCTGCATAGTCTTGTCTACAAAATGGCTCTCCAGAGCGTTTTGTAGACAAGACTATGCAGCATAGTCAGAAACAGGATAAGATGAACCGAATGGAAAAGAAAGCAGTTCTTAAGCTATTAAGTTTTGATGTTTTTTGTCAGTTGTTTGATTTTGAACTCACTTCATCACATTGACCGATCTCTTCATTTGCTTACATAGATACATTTAGTTCTTACCACACTTTACTTGATTAGTGTTCTCAAATGCCTCTTCTCACGTGTTTTTTGCAGAAGATTTCGAAGAGGTTTTCCTACTGACCACCCCCCATAAATCCATTCCTTTCAACTTTGACTGTGATTTTATTAACCTACATTTTGGCAAAAAGAAATCTCGACAAATCAACTATCACGATTTTACCCAAATTATTCATGTGAGTCTCCGTTGGTCACTCTGTTTTATTCACTTCCAATCTCACAATCGAGTCGTCGTTCACACAACGAATTGTCCTCTCCGGACGGCTCTAGTATAATGTTGCTATCGTTCGGGGGATCCACCCTAA
Source organism: Paragonimus heterotremus (assembly GCA_013368495.1). NCBI lineage: Eukaryota > Metazoa > Platyhelminthes > Trematoda > Plagiorchiida > Troglotrematidae > Paragonimus > Paragonimus heterotremus. The sequence continues at coordinate 75,128 of LUCH01003072.1, read as the reverse complement.
CTGTATGCCCGAGTTGATCCGCCTCTAACAATTTACTGAGATGCGGTGGTTTCAGGTTGAAACCTACGCTAAATTTGAAGTGGACTGTACATATATGAAACATTTCCATCTCCCGCTGTCGTTTATCTGGAGAATAAAAACGAGATGATAAAGGAATAACGACGAATGTTGTAAAGAAGCTTTAGTATTCTTGCAAATACTGGCATGTCGGTGGCTTCGACACTCAGCTATATATGAAAGCTTTTGCAGTCAGCGGTGAAAAAGATTGCATTATCTTCATGCTGAATGGTAACATCCTCTTCACTTGCCCTGCAAATATCTCAAGATTTTCATCACCTGTGATCGGGTCACTGTTTTGCCACTTTACGATGAAATCCGTGTGCAACTAGTTATCGATCACTCGATTGTGGTTCTCTCGAGTATGGATTGTGAGCTCGTCCACATTAACAGTCCATTTGATACAGTCCAGTATCTAGAGAAAACACCAGTAAGAACATTGACCCAGGTGCATTTCCTGCCCAAGCTGGTCTGATCTCGGAGCCGTAGTATAGGGTCAGCCGCGCATGTGCGTTAGTAATTTCGCCCTTTGTACGCAGTTCTTTGCGCCACTACAGGTGGCACTTCACGAATATGCGTGTCTGTGTCGTTTCCCTGAACATCTCGTCAATAACAGTATGTGGTACTGCTGCACGAATCGGTGAAGCGGTCTGTTTGCATCAATTAAAGTGGATTCTGCATCTTTCCATCGGATCAAAAAGACGACAGGTGTGATGTCCAACTTGAAATTGATCAAACCCATGAGTATTCATCAGTTTTTGTGTTTACTGTCTAAACAGTCAGGCAACCTGATTATCGCTCACAGGTGAAAGTGGTTGGGTGTTAAGATATGATAATCCGGTCATGTGTAATGTGGGGTCAGTGACGATGTGGTCAACACGGTTGCTTCATAAAAGCGAGGTCCGGGTTCTAATCCCTGCCTTGACAAGGATATGCATTAGTAACGAGCTCTAACAAGCGCGAAAATCGACTGTAGTGCTTCTCTTTGAAAGAGGCTGGCTGGAAAGTCTATCTGAATACGGAGACTGTGAGCAATTGTGAGTGATGTTCAACTTGAGAGAAGACGTATGTTGCGATAGGTTAACATCTTGTTTACTGTCACTTGCCACAAACGAAAATGTGAAGGCTGTATACGACAGACAACCAGAGACAAACAGTAAATGGACATGCATACGTTCCTACCATATTTTACTGCTATCAACACCTCGGCAACCTGATGAGTCGCTTCAACTACCTTGGCACACATAACGCCAGCGTGGCTTCGCTAAAGGCCGATTATTTTGGATCCTGATTGTTTGACAATATTTTGAATTAGCCGAATAGCTCAACCTGTTGCCTTGAGATATTTGGCAATTAAGGATAGGATTTTGAGCAACGGACTTACGAATTTGAGGTTGCTGTATCATCAAGGTTTTTTTATAGTCATTTCCGGACATGTTCTTCTACTCTCTGAGATAGTTGTCGATCTGCTCTGCCTGTGTAAACGTCACCGCAGCTGCAAATGAACTGGTACACAACGTGAGTGACAGAATATTTAGACAAACCGCATTTGGTATTATGCGGAACCGATCCTTTGCCTATTCGCTGTTGACTCCGGGTGTGAGGGATTGTATAGGGATATTGGTAATCGAATAGTTCACATTCTCCATTTTCGTCCGATCGGGGAGTTTGTGAGGAGGCGATGAAAGAACGTTTATTTCCTCAGGATTATAATAGTTGTTCATGGTTGTATGCTCCGCGTGCACTTTTGAGGTACGCTTAGTAGTACTTCGTATACCTACGCGCACAGTCAGATCTGCAGTCGATGTGAGTAAGCGGTATGCTCGATGCTCATCCGTTTGTGGAATGTTAATGCAGCCCGCATACCTATTCGTTCAACAGTCAACTGGCGTATTTATACTTTGAGGGTCTGAGTTATTTCGTTTACTTGAATGTCGATGTCGACGGACAAGTAAACAGCATACTTGAGTGTTACTAACAGATAAAGAGGTAAAACATTATGCTATGTTGGGGTTTTGTATAGATGTTTCATGAAGTGATTCATAAGTGATTAGTATAGTTCTGTATATCAGAAAAATAGTTACGGAATGCGAACACTAATATGCGGTTATATATATATATATATATATATATATATATATATATATATATATATATATATATATATATATATATATATATATATAGTAAATGCGTTACGATTCAACACCTCCCTTAGTGGTGGTGATCACGGGCTTACTGTATTTGAATTAATTGTTAGGGTGCAGATAATTTCTCCGTTTTATAGAAAAGCTGGTTGGATATTCATTCTCAGAGAACTTGACGGTATTAATTGATTGAATATCACAACGTGGTCGTTATTTGAACATGATTATTAGAGTTTTCCATGGGCACGTTCTACTTGGATCACCGTGACCATTTCTTGAGCGTTGCACAAGTTGTTCATTTGCGGCAAGGTGGTCCGTTTGGAACACCTACCAGCTGGTGGGAACTGGTAGCTCTTCATATGAGTGAGGCTTACTTCCCAGTCAGGCAATAACAGGTGTACCATATTTTAAGCGTCAGCGTTACCTGAAGCCAACTAGTTTATTCCAAACTATTTCACAGCGCATCAGAAACCAACAACGAAAACCGTTCTGTAGTCTCTTGCCTGCGCTGTGCAGACAGCATTATCAGCCTATACAAGTATGTTTCTACGGCTCCCGGTAACCAGCTATCTAGAATGTTTCTCAACAGATGCGCAGTTTTAGTTCCCGAATCCAGAACCAGCTTCACAGATACCTGCAGTGTGACCACCTGTACACTGCCACTCATTTTCCGTGAAGAACACTGCACTTGTTAAGAAAGTACAACGGAAAATGATAAGACAGTCCATAACACTTCGGCCATCGATGAGTCTCAACGAATGGTGAATCAAATTGGAGCAGCTCTCTGTATACCGTCGGCATGCCAGTGATGACTTAGCTCTTAAAATGTGGTATCTTGTTGTATCCCGCTGTGCAACCTGCTTTTAATTAATCAAACCGATTATCTCAGGAGTAACTGTCTAAAGACATAGCATCAGCTCAATCGCTTGACGTGTATGTAACTCTTATTCCGTATCTGGATGTGCTCATTTTGGAACATCTTGCCAAAGTCTGTCGTGACGGCATTGCTATTTAATAATTTTCTTTACAGACCCGATGCACACTAAACCGAGCTTTCAGATAGCTCAGCTATTTGATCCGTTCTAGTAGGTCGTATCTACACTGGACCTTTTGTAGTTGTTTCTAATCGGTTGTTGTTTGTTACCTGCCCTAGTGAACTGGTTGTCTTTGATTAGCTTTCTTTTTTGCTACCCAGCCATCCTTCCATTTTCATCAAATTCTTTTAATTCACACTCTTGAATTGGCATGCTTCCCAAATCCATTTGACCTAAAACATTGCCGCTAGTCACTCTTTCTAGACCATCCAATACGTTATCGGATATACATAAGTGTTGGGTTAGGACAAATCCGAAGTAGTGCCTTTTTCACTCAGATCGTTATTACTCGCTCTCGCACCCTCACATCATTGAAAGACAAAATGAAACAGGATGATCTAAAGATCACAATGAGCATGTTCGGCTTCCTCCAGGCGATGACATTCTTGAAACTCCTATCTACGATCAGTTTAATGTGTTGTTGACAGTTTTAGTTGGCTATTACGGTTGTTAAATTGATTTCCTTAATTTGGTTCTTTCCGTTTCATGAGTTTTCTTATTCGTTTTGTCTCTCATCCTGATAGGATGTTAACGATGAGCACGCGATTCAGGCATTCAAACGTTTCGATCAATCCTACACAGGAACCATTTCAGCGACGGATTTCGTCAAAGTGATGATTATTTTAAAGAATCATTTACTCACTGAATTTGTCCGAGAAAACCTCTTGGTTGTAAGTGTTATAGGCTTTTTGTCTCTCTGTGTGTTTTTTCTGGTCGTCCGTTCTGTCCACACATTTTCCGACATTGTACACTTCGCGGCTGTGTTAATCTATTTGTCTTTCTATCTGCCCTAATTTCCAACGTTATATACGTACTTTGTGTTAAGCGTAAAAACGACGAGTATGTTGTATGTAATCTGCACACCTAAGGGTACTGATATCTGTTCGTCTACTGGGCCCTGTGTGTACAATCTGGTATCGCTCTCGGTTTTGTGTCAACCGAGTTTAACATGTGTAGTCGTCATTTGTGTTGGTTAAAGTGTTTTCTAACGTTCGCAATAAGGCGTTTGCTACTGTGCGTCATATTTGATCACATGTGAAGAGGAGCACTTAACGGATTTTAATGTTACCGTTTTGTTGATTGTCAGTCACCTTTACTGCTGAACTACCTCCGGCTCACTGTGGGAAAACGTGGCTACCCTACCAGAAAGAGTACGGTCCGCCGCGATTGTTATTGGAGACGTTTATCCACTCCCAAACTGCGCTTCGTTGCATAATTTTCTGAGCATAAGTTTGAGTAGTATTTAAAGGGACACATGATTTCCAACAGAAAGCAACCATTAGATTGAAAAGGAAGCCTACAAAAAATGCGTCATTCTGAAAAAAGTTGTTCCGATTTGTTATCTCTAAGGTTTAGGCAGTTGAGTTGAAACTTTCAGTTTTATTCATTGGGCTGACTCCTATGAGAATTTTCGATTCCTGTGATGCCTTCGGTTCTTTAGGCTTATCAAGACAACAGCTTGTGACCCAAACAGTTATGTTGAACTATTTCGTGATAACGTGATAATCTTTTGTTGCTACTTTAGAACAATGTCGATCTTTCAGACAATCATGTAATTTCTCTCGATTGCGTCTTTACAGCCTTTAAGTGCAGTGATTAGGTAGATACATGGTTACATAAGCATAATTACACCTTTTCTTCTGTTTCAGGCTGCACTTCAAGGCGAACAACAAGAACAAGTCACTTTTGCTTACTACATGGGATTCATGAACTTGCTATCTAATATGGAAATTGTGAAAAGGATTCATCGGATCCGATCGCACGGAGATCAAAATATGGAACTGACCAAAGGCAGGTGACTTTCAGTGCACACCTGTCTTTGTCTTCAAAAAAGTTGAGTCCAGCCGAATATGATAGGTTTCATCATCTTCTCACTCAGTAAAGCCCATTACTCGGCGTGTATTTGGTTCAACAATTTTCCCTATGTGGAAATCCTCAAGCTGGATCAAGTTAACAATGATCTTATTCTAACGCTCAATCAAGTTTGCTTTTGTTCTATCCTCTGGTTTCCATTTTTGGACGTTCGGCTTTGGTTTCCATACTCCTGACTCAATGGTACGCTTTTAGTCTGTTCATGCGACCTACCATATTACATATGATATGGTCCGGATGTTACCAGGCCAAAAAAACAACGAAAATGTAGGTGTTCAGCTTCCATTCGTATTCCCAACGTTTGACCAGACTAGCATGGCCAATCCGTTGTCAGTGCATTAACCGACTTATCCTTCATACTACCAGACTGCTGGGTCGCGACCGTATTCGGAAACGAATGTGCGCCAGCTACATCACGAATGCCAGTGCGCTTGCCCACAACGTTTCTTATCCTTCACGACAATGACACAAGGTGAATCTCAATTATCCTGTGCATATGGTTCGATTCTATCGAGTATCGCACTACATCTAACTTCCATCGCTCAATCCACTCCCACTTTTCTGTGTGTTCATCAGAAGGGGTGTACGTTTGGGATACATGAATCGACTCCGCATGCGTTGTAGGCGTCATCTAAATGTGCGTAAGGATGCCGGAAAGTTACTGAGCTCATACAAAAACATTGTGAGGAACAAATGGATTCCAGCTTATTGTCTCCATTAGGTGCATGTATTCTGTGGTGATTGTTTTTAGGTCGACCACCTCTACAGGAACGTTTGAAACCGTCCTGCTTTACGGAAAGCATTCTCTATCAACTTGCCTTGTCAGTATTTACTAATAACGCTTGTTTGGTCATTGTAGATCTGGTTCGTCGCCTAGACTGGTGCCCTCTCTACTGACAGAGTCGGTGGCTGGAGACCTTAGGTGAGATGGCGGCTAACCGAGCTCAGTGGTGTGAATATTGTCGTTGTTTGTCCGAGTTGTCTGTGAAGTGAATGCATTTAATGATGCAGGGTGCTGAAAGCCATAAGAAAGCTGTCTTGCTGATGACGCCTTACTTTCACCTACATCTCAGTTGTTTGTTTGCAAGGTGTAGGCACCTTTGATGTTGTGTGTTTTGAATATAGACGTAGCTATTTTTAGTAGTTGGGTCCCCTCTCCCTTCCTTTTTTTCCTTCTCTCTTCCTATGCAGGGTTTGCTTTTTTCTTCGCGGTTATATGGCAGTTGAGCATCAGTGTGAACCACTGATGTATTGCTGTCTATGATTATGGTTATAAACAATGCTGGCCCATGTTCCACACTATCTTGCACGCCAATTGCTAACGGTTAGCTTAAATTGTTGATTTTTGTCCCCATTGCTACTGGACAAATTAAAAGGTCCATTACACTGTGGATGTGTTGTGAGTTTGTTAAGCGTGGACCACATGGGCGTCACATGAACTGGACTGTGTGTGGGACAAGTCATTTCATGTATGCATGATGGGTTGACCAAGGCATTTCGACCTAATGCTTAGAACAAGTTTTAGCTGCCGACTATATGCGTTCTTTGCCCGTGCTCGCCGTTTGGTTTGTAAAATAGAGAGAGATTTCTTCTGACCTGGTATGTGGACTCGAACTGTTTTACAGGTCGTCCGAAACGTTTTTTATTACGACTAGCAATGAAGGTCAAATAAAGTTGACAAATCGTATGAAAAAACAGGATCATTGACAATCAGTTGGAGGTTTGATCAATTTCAAGTTGAACGTAACTCGCATTTGATCGCAACTTTCATTTTCAGATGGACTGTTCTGCCACTCTTTCAGATAAAAGCACTAGATTGGAGTTCCGCTCTTGTGGCTTGTAAGTAGTGCATTTTCTTGCCACGGCCGGGATCTGAATTCCGTTCACACTGATCTCACGTTAGGTACAACTGACTTGTGTTTGAATACTCAACCATTTTCGTCTTTGTGCCCAGTTTGCCCGAACGTCTCGGTAGGAAATGCAGTTACTACCTGTCGATTTCAGTCGATAGCCCCGCAATTAGGACTTCTGCGCCGAGCCGAAGCAATACTTTGGAGTACTGCTGTATTGCTGAAACATTGCCCACCTGGTTTAATGAAGCCACTGACTTCAACCTGGTTCAGAAGTCCTAATCATGGGGTTGTCGATTGAAGGTAACAGGTACTAACTGTTCATAACGAGACAATCGAGAAAACTGCCCCTCTACTCACAAACGGCCGTAACTGAGCACTTATATGCCACAGGCCAATCGTGTGTGGCCAGTGATGAACACGGTCGCCTCATGAAAGCGTGACCGAAGCTCTATCCTCGATCGTGGCAGTGATATGCATTACCTACGAGCTGCAACAAAAGCGAAACTTGCTTATAGTGCTTCTTTTCTAAAGGGTTCATGTGAACGCGAATTTAACGATCGACCGTAAATGATGTTGAACTTGATGACATGGCTGGTGCACCGTTGCTCAACCAAATGGTTCATTTGGTCGTTGATTCATGCACATATACGGTTTGTTTATTTATTGACATGACAGACAACTTTATTGAACTTACGCGTGTTCTTTTCATTTTCCCAATCATTAGGACTGCTGAAAGTACCATAATTATGCGCATTTAGCCTAAGCTATATCTTGTCGCACAATACCTTGCGTTTGAGTGTTCGTACTGTTATTCTTTCCATCCAGAATTATTAGTTCACTCTCCAGTTGTTTTCAAACGGCAGATTACCATCAGTACCTTTTTCTCTGCGTAACATTCCGTGTTGTTATTTGTTTAATGTTTTTTTTTAGAGGAATTTATTAACGAAGCTCAACATTTTGCTCAAATTACTCCAATGGAGATCAGTATTCTTTTTCGGCTTACTTCGCTTTTGCGTTCGGATGAGTAAGTGGAACATTTTAATTATCTGTTCCATTATTGTTATACTTGATGGTGGCTCACGCATGCAGATTACATATCAAATCCACACCGTCGTGGTTTCAAGCTCTGGTTGTTGTAACTCCTTCTGTTTAGGTTTAGACAATCTGACATTTTTCCACCTACCTGTGACTTTGTATACCAGTCGTCTATGAGCGCTTTATGGTGTAAAAGCTAGAAACTATTTTTGTACATGAAACATCTCGAATTTCGCTTCTACGTTTGAGTAGCTTGTCAATATGTTTCCCTCCTTCATGTAACCCAAACTAGCCAAGGTCAACTCTCGGCCGCTCTTAACAGGCCCGCTAACTAGGACAAAGTCAGTCGGCTTTTTTCTCAAGGACGGAGGCGGGTTTTATGCTAGGAAATGAACGCCCTAACATCGTACATCAAAACAGTATCAGAAATGACCGAAAGACCCCTAAGACCACATGGTATTACGCTAGCACACAAGCCAACAGCAACGTTACGAAGATTACTATCAAAACCAATGAAACAAGGCAAACCCGCCGACAGAAGAAACGTCATCTACAAAATCCAATGCAACACTATGTCGGCCAAACCGGACGGAAATTATCAACACGATTACATGAACACGAATAAGCCATCAAGAGGCACGATTAATTTTCTGATTTCCGTCCACGAGGATGAAACTGGACATACTTTCAACTTGAATACCGCAGAAGTCCTTACGCAAGCAAACACTATATATGCAAGAAAATTTCTCGAAGTTTGATATTCATCAGCCGGATCAATAAACAAGCACATCGAGCTGGACAAAATCTGTGAACCAATGCGACCCAAGGATGTGAAGAGATGCAGACACCATAAAGTCCAAATTGCAGTAAACCCAAATGGAGCAACTTGAACAGATCAGACCGAAGTCAAAACAGAACAATGAATAACCAAGCAGAAGGAATTTCAAAACGAAGAAAGGACTCATTCGATCAATCTACAGGTACCAACCAATCAGATCCGAGGTCAAAGTTCGACAGCAGCAGGGAACACTCAATCAGACTCCAGATCAAAGATTCAAGAACTCCAGGAAACAGCCAATCAGACATCGGGTCAAAGTTCAAATGCAACAATCAGCCAATGGTAGATCAGGTCAAAGGTAAAAAAAAAAACAAAGTGATCAACCAGAATTCAGGTCAGAAAGTCAACTCACTTTGCTATATAAGAACAGGCATCCATCGAACTTCACCAGCCTCCACGTTCAAAACTATGCGCTAAACAATTACGCACTGATGATGTCACCTGGCTTGCTGATGAAACGTTTGCAATCTAGTTGCCAAGCTCAGCGAACACACAAATACCAAAAGTATATCACTTTGTTGAGGTGATTATGTCTGCCCTTGATGTGGACTGTGGATCTATGGACAGTTACTCCTAATATTCAGCAATGTACTGGATTATATTCCAGGTGGATTCAAGTGTTCCGTGAAGTGGAGTTTTTTTAATTGATGGATATTGGATGTGACATTGCTCTACTTATTACTTTCATCTACAGCCTTTAGACCGTGTTGAATCGGTTAAATGATATGGTCAGTCTATACTGTGTAAACTTTTCCCCTTCAAAGTACTGGACGCCATTGCAAAATTGGATTGGCCCTGATTCTATAGTTGTTAGTTGAAGATAGGTCGCCCGAGACTGTTTTTCGATTCACCCATATGAGTATCTTGTTACTTCGGTGACAAGGTGTTCATGAGGGTAACGAAAACGCAATACGTTTACCGATTCTCTTCGTTTTTGACATCGGAGACAGAGTTTACAAGACGTTTGTGAAGTCAGTCGTTTTCTGTGAAACAGAGACTTGACTCATTGTACGAAAAATGCGCATAAACTCCCGGTGTTTGATCGCCTGAGCAGTTAGCCTACATCAAATGGGCTGACTGCGCGATCAACGTGAAAGTCCATCATCGTGTACTTGAGAAATTTCCAAGTTCCTGACCGATAGCTGAACTACTGAAATTCCGCAACCTGCATTAGCTGTGTTGTGTACCCCCCCCCATATCAGTGAGGCCTCTGCCACACTGCACATTGTTCATTTTGACTGCTGACGGTTGGAAGAAGCGACTTGATGGTCACTCTGTGACGTGGTTAGGGGTTATAACAGTCTTGATCACCTCGCCCAACAGTGTAGAGAGGTACCACTTGCCATATTGGGGCCTGTAGGGTCGTATACAGAGCTGGCTGAAATCGCTTCCTCGAACATTTGAGTGCGTCGTAGTAAATGGCGAATCTGTATTGTTACAAATTGTTTTGTTTTCTTATTTTTCTATTTATCTGTACTCATTGTTTAATGTCATTTCGTGGAATATTGCTCAAACCAGTAGCAACTGAAGCCACTGCACCTGTGGATACGGCTAATAATTGAAAATGTTTCTTAAGGCCTTCTGCTTTTGACGCTTGATTCTGAGTTTGTAACATCTGTAGCGATCTCGGCACGTTCTAAACAATCTGGAACTTCAAATATACTTCTTGCAGTCAGTATTGACCACAACTTTCAGTTCATTTGCATGAAGGACTCGTTTATCTGTCATCTGTGATTTTCGCCCCCCCCCTTATGCCTCTAATTGTGTTGACTTTACTTTCGATCTCTCAGGCGTATCAGCTACCGTGAATTGACCGCAATTTCTCCCATTCAGGATGGCGTTATGCCCCATTACAATTACGCATCCGCACTGCAGGCAGGTTTTTGTGTTTTCCTTTCAGCATGCTTTTAATCACTGAAATGGTTTGAAAGCTGGAATTATAATGTACAGCTGAACAATTTCCACTGCCACGGATAGTTTCTTGGTTTCTGTCTGTTGTACATTTTTTGGCTTATGGTTTATCATTTTCGTCAGTAATATGCATCTCTGTGAAGTCAACTTTTTCGGGGAGCTGAAGTTCAGGAAACAAAAAGCTATTTTCCACACCATTTTTTACACAGTAGTTAGCCAGTCTGCTCACATTCCGATGTGTTCATGCCTGTCGCATATGAGTATATGCATCTAATTCCGTTGTATTCTGTTACAGTTGTTCTTATTTGCTACTCATCAATGTATACCATTTTTCAGCCCACATCAAGATGTTCTGCTAACAACCATATTGATATTGCAGTCTAAATTGACCGGAGTTAGTTCGTTAACCTCAATAGGTCTTTTTCCAAAGTTCGGCGCCCCATTTTTCTGATGGTAAAGACAAACTGAGGCAGAACAGTAACAGTAATACCGGCTACCTGTTGCACAGTTATCTTTTCAAGCCCCGAGCTGTTGTGGCTTTTAATGTCTATGTGTGGATGGTCTGACAGTATGTGGATTACATATGTACTCATCTGACTAAGCACTCTCCAATGGTGCTTTCTAGCCTTCTAAGGAAAGACCGCAGACCTATAATCCGTTCTCTTAGATACTGTCTAACTGCACTCGAATCACTTCATTTATGCCCGATTGTATGTGGCGTAAAGCTCGTGATTAGTTGCAGATTATCCTTCTCGGACCGCCTTATCGGTTGAGTCGACGGACTGCCTCGAACGTGCAAGCTATCGTTAAGTTTATTCACTGTGTGCTTTTTTTTATTCAGAGTGGTCAGCGTGCTTAATCGGGTAATATCGAATCACCTTCAACGTATAATTGGTCTTATGCGAATGGAATCACTCCGCTCTAAGCAGCTGCCTCAAATTTTGCTTGAGGTCGACATCGTTCAAATGTCGTTCAGTGTTTTCGAGAGAGATGAGATTCGGTTATATCATCCATTCAGATAAATGAAATATATAACACCTTGCTCGTCAGCTTCTTGTGATCTGTCCGTTCATCAGTTGATAATTCTCAGAATCATTCGTTCTTTTCATCGTTTCTGTTTTTGTCTATCTTGCATGCATGCATTTTTATGGCAGCTGCTAATTTTGTTGTTTCCTCTTCGCCGCGCTCTATTCGTTTACGCAGGAGGCTGTTCAACACAAAATCGAGGACCGAGGTCGAACGGTTTTCTTGTCCGTCCTGGAACAATGCTATCGTTTTGCACTGGGCTCTGTAGCCGGGGCGATTGGCGCCACCGCGGTCTATCCTATTGATTTGGTCAAGACTCGGATGCAAAATCAGCGTACAGGATCGAGCGTTGGCGAGCTGATGTATAAAAATAGTTGGGATTGTTTCCGAAAAGTGATACGGTAATTTTTTATAGTGGTCTGTTACTCTTACATCCTGAAAATAGATATGTCGTTCCGCTTGAGTGAAATTGTTCGCTCACCGTTGTATCGTTTTGTCGCCCTCTCAAAGAAGGCAAAACAAAAACCAAACTCCGGCAAAACTCATTCAAATGAAATTTAGTTTATACTGATTGATCCAGCGGCTTCATTGCTCAGTGTCTTCATTTTCGTTGAATAATTGTCCTTTATTGATGATTGGATGCAACGCTTCCTTTCATCCCCTTCAGCCCATCACATCCAAACCAATAACATTGCTCGTTAGGTCGGACGTTTCCCTTCTTCTGGTTGGTCATGCAATTCTCTATATCAGGCCCATTTATACTGATCGTCAGCCGGTTTCACCTATTGGCCATCATGTCACTGGATTATTGATTGACAGAGTCATCTATGGTGGTTGACACGAATTCCCCTGTGCCTCAGCCAGCTATTCGTTTTAGTTGCTAACACATGCTATTTGGAAATATGTTTTTATCGGATAACTGTTATTGATAAACCTATAAGCAATCATCATTCTGATCCTCGTAAAAATACATAAAAACGTGTTGTCTTACAATTGTGCTTGTCCCGATGTATAGTAACGATCGAGCGTACTGATTTCATTAAATAACATATATCCTTCATTTGCTGAAGACGCAGCTTTTCTGCTATCGTTAACGGCTGTCCAAACGTTCTTCATCTATTCTGCAAAGGGTGCTATCATGGATGCTTCGCTGGTAGGTTATGTCGTCCCGAACACCATCGTGACCGTTATACAACTTCGTTTTCCGTCAGGTTGTACTCCATAACTATATAAGCTTTGGTAAACCACATTGTTTCTACATAGACTAGTATATTCGCTACACTTTCAATAAGAATTTTTTGTGATATTTTCTAGTCCTGTTTGTTTCACCCATTTTCTGTTGTTAGTTTTGAAGGGTTATCCGGGCTTTATCGCGGTTTATTGCCTCAGCTGGTCGGGGTTGCTCCGGAAAAGGCGATCAAGCTCACCGTGAACGATTTGGTGAGAGATCAGTTTACCTCGTCTACAGGTGGAATCTCTTTGTTAGCCGAAATGTTGGCTGGTGGTTGCGCCGGTGCTAGTCAGGTGGTGTTCACCAATCCGCTGGAGATAGTCAAAATTCGTCTACAGGTTGCTGGGGAAATTGTCACCACCAAACGCATTTCTGCGGTTACTGTAAGTGGTAGAGATTTTGCTTACGTGTCTGTTTGTTTTTACCGGATATTCTGTAAATCCTTCAAACCAACATTATCTCTGTCGATTTGAGTGTACCTCATTCCGCAGTTTCACTTATTTGGCGTGACTACCTTCTCTGGGTTGGTATCTGTTCTATACTGCCAACAATTAGATCAGTGGATTCGGATGCAAATTTTCGTAGCGTATGCTTTGAGTAACCTTAAGCCTACTCCCGAAATTGGAATCAGAAACGCTTTTAGATGTATTTTTTCCACATCATTGTTCCTAACACCATTGTATCGTTCAAAGGGATCATTTTGTCGTTCCACTGCGTTGCACTCAGTTGACGCCTTTTAAGTATTACAAGTAGACTCTGGAAGCTGGTCTACTCCGTATCCATGCGATCCCCTACGTTTTAGTCACGGTTGCCAAGACTTGGGTGGCATTTGTCATCTTACGCTATCCGTGTCGTTGGGATGATCCTAGACTTTCTATGTAAAGACGGCCCTATTGTACGGCCCCAAAACCTGGTCCACTCGTGCAGAGAATGTCCATAGAGTGTCTGCTTTTGATTACCATTATCTCGGAACATTAGCGGTGTGTTTTCGGAACAGCGTATCAGCAGTGAAGTTGGCCGACATATCTTCGGAACGAATAAACCCCGTCGACCCCTGAGCGTGATGATCTCATCTCGCAGGCTTCGTTGGTTTGGTCACTTCTAGCGAATGCCAGCCAACCCTCTGTTACACTGTGCCTCGTTTTTGA